>QGSO01001075.1:40776-76303 GCA_011037825.1 Carya cathayensis
TGGTTGGCATATTGAGATGGTCCTGAACCTCCTGGGGTTGTATAGGGTGCAAATTGTGAAGGACCAGCTATGTTGGGTGCAGGTACAGCAGCTTGTTCACCCCTCCAACTGAAATTAGGGTGATTTCTCCATCCCGAATTGTAAGTGTTGGAATAAGGACCTGAAAAAGATTTAGTAACCATATTAACAGCATTAGATTGATCCAAAAGAACTTCTTTAAAAGCTGGAATGGTTGGGCAATCATTAGTTGAATGTCCTTGGCCCTCACAAATATTACAGCTCAAGGTAATCTGAGGTACAGCTTGTACTTCATTCACTTTCTTCAGTTCTATGGTTTCTAATTTCTTAGAAATCATAGCCAACCTAGCATTCAAATCATCTACTTCCCTCAGATTATATTTCCCACCCCCTGAAATTGTCCTCGAACTTTCCGACCTATCATGAATGTCAGATGTATCCCATGATTGTGCATTTTCAGCTAGATAATCAAAATATTCAAAAGCTTCCTCAGGTTCTTTGCTAAAAAACGCTCCATTACACATGGTTTCCACAAATTGTCTCATTTTTGGTTGCAACCCCTCATAAAAAAAACTGATGACCCTCCAATTCTCATATCCATGATGAGGACATGCATTTAAAAGGTCTTTGAATCGTTCCCAACAATGATAAAATGTTTCCACATCTTTTTGGCAAAAATTCATGATTTGTCTTTTCAAGGCATTAGTTCTATGCATGGGAAAAAATTTCTTTAAAAATTCAGTTTGCATTTCTTGCCAAGTCCCAATGGATCTTGGTCTTAAGGAATTCAACCATGTCTTAGCCTTGTCTTTTAAGGAAAATGGAAACAGTTTCAATCTTATGACCTCTTCAGTGCATGTTCTATCCATGAATGTGGAACACACTTCTTCAAACTCTTTGATATGCAAGTAAGGGTTCTCAGATTCCATACCATGAAAGTGTGGTAACAATGGAATCATCCCAGGTTTGAAATTAAAAGCATTTGCATTAAGAGGTAAAATTATGCAAGAAGGTGTGCTAGTCCTAACAGGCTGAAGATATTCTCTAAGTGTCCTATTTGGATTCTCCACTTCCCTATCATGATGCTCATTTTCAGCCATGTTGCTATCAGTGTCAGCTGATGATTTAAGAGAAATAGATGATGCACTCGATGATGAGGTCGATGATTCAGTCCTAGCAAGTCTATGTGTGCTATCTCTAGCCTAACCAGACATGCAACTTCAGCACAAAACAAGTTAACAGTAAACCAGTAAAATGAGAGGTAAGAATATCACCCAGGCTGTGAAGAGGTTCACAGCTCCATAAACATCCTCTTAGAAAGAGAAAAAAAAAAATACTCTGATAAACACCAGTTGTCCCCGGCAACGGCGCCAAAAACTTGGTTCATGTTACCAAAAGGAAAAAATTTTTTTATTGATGATACTTTGTATTCTTCAAAATCTAGAAGAAATTTACTAAGTTTTAAAGATATTTGTCGTAATGGTTATCGTGTTAAAACTATCAATGAAGGCAGTAATAAATATCATTATATTACTTCAATGCTTTCGGGTCGTAAACACATATTGAAAAAATTGCCAACGTTCTCTTTGGGATTATATTATAGATCTATTAAATCAAATATTGTGATGCATCAGAAGTACTATGATTCAAAATATTTTTATGCTTTTTCATGATTAACTTGATCATCCAGAATCAATTATGATAAGTTGAATAATTTTCATATGGATGTCCATTAAAGAACTAGCAGATTCTTTTACTATAAAGTTTTCCCACCATAACGGGAGGAAAAATTGCCTAAAGCACCAAAACAAATAAGATGAAACAATTCAACGTTATCTTGATTATCATATAAATTTATATGAACAAGAATTTTAGATGATCATTCATTATAAATTAATTGACGAATGCAAAAAGATAAAAAATGTCTCATATCATAGCGAGAATTGAAGTCTCCGTAGTATAATTAAGAAATTTAGTAGTAAAATGAACATAAGACACGCCTAAAAGTATGGGAGACCTATTGATACAAATAATAAAACATCTCGAAAGAGAAAAGTACAAAGAAAAGAAATCGGTGCACCTAAAGAGGTCGTACCCACAAAATAGGCAATAAGAACTCCTGAAGAGAAAACTCCTGAAGAGTATCTCCTGAAGAGGAAAAGGTACCTAAAATAACAAGATCTCGATATATTATGTAAATATGGGAGAATTATTTGATAGAAATTAAAATTGTAGTTGACAACATATTAAATTCTTGTACTCATCATCCTTACACCACACATTTGATAAGAGAAAAAATTTAAAAATTTAAAAATTATGTGTGGTGTGTAGTGTAAGGATGATAAGTAAACTTTTTCATCTCTCCCCAGACTAGGCCTTAGACTTAACTAATATTTCTTCTTCACTTCTCCACGTGCAAACTTCCCCACTTCAGTTAGAGTTCTTGACAATCTCTCCCCATTAGATCACCTTGCCCACAAGGTATGGGTATGCTTCTTTGAGTTCCTCATACATAAGGCGGGGATATCGAAGCAATAGAGACTGCCCTTCTTGTAGTGAGAACAACAAGGATTGCTTCCAATTTCCCCACACCAAAGTTCTCAAGTAATAGGAAGATAAAACTTCCATGCTAGTAAGGAAATGCAGCTATTAAAGGAGGATAACGTTGATGTTAATCATATGGTAGTGACTGACTGTATTCGGGAAAATTAGATATCTTAGTAACTATCCAAACAACAGTAAATGCTCAATAATAAAGCAACCAAGCAAGTTTGCAAGCCCTTATACCGCCTATGCCAAAAATAACAACCAAAAGCACAACAAACCAAAATGACATAAGTTTATATAGAATAACCAAGAAGCATGAAGCAATAATAACAAACATGAAAACAAATGGTAGGTTGATGTTTACTGTAACAGCCCGCTAGAAATTCAATGGTAGAATTTCTATAGACTTGAGTAACTTCGTGAAAACTCCGTAAGTTTTCACGAATCGGCTAATCGCAAAGGTTTTAGCCTGTCAACATAGTCAGTATTATCACTCGATATGGTGACAGAAATGCGATTTTAATTGTTTGAGGTAGTTAGAAGTGTCAGATTACGTTATAGTTTACGCCACTAGACTTAGTTGAATATTTAGGATTTTATGGCCCAATAACTCATTTTCATAATTTCAGACGAAACGACTATACGAAACTGTGAATTTATTTATAGGGGTAGTTTGGGGTTGGGTTTTGGTAAACGGTTTTCACTGTAGGTTAATATGAATATTTAAGATTTTTCAATACTAAATTTATTATGCATTTTTTCGGAGTGAATAAAAATCTCGATAAGCATACTAAGTGCAGTGTTTTCAAAATCACAGTGTGGAATGTCCAAATTAGGTTAGAAAAGTTTTATTTGGACACTTGGAAAGATCTTAGCCATACATAGTGAATAGTATTAGATACTTGGCATAAAGAGGAACCATTAGATGAATTTGTGAAGGAAATCAAGGTGTAAGATCATGCCACCTAAGCAAAACCTTTTTCATCTGATCAACCAAATTGAGCCAGATCAAAGAGGGTTTCAACCCTAGTGAAACCCTAAATGGTTGAAATTTAATTGAAACTTCAAAAGCTTGGTTGAGACCGAAACCCTAAACGGTTTCCCCAAACCCTAAATTGGCCTTCAAACCCTTTTCAATCCAATTTCTAGCATTGTGTTTAATCACTTGATTAAATCACTTCCACATGCTATTAATTTCTCAAATTCTTGTTATGACATCATTATCCAACCTTTTAAACCTTAGAAATTTGTTTGATCCAAGAAAAATTGGATTTGGGCTTGATAGCATCTCAAACCCTAACCAAACCTCCTTTAAACCCCAAATTGAATCCCATATGGTTGGGGCCCACCAAGGTCCACGAATTTGGCCACCTTGGCAAGGATTGTTGGAAAAGTTTCCTCCCCCACATAGCAGACTATTCACTGCCCTTGGCTGCCCCCAATAGTGCCTTGATGAGATGGAGAAACCCACCCCATCAACCTCCATACCTCACAGCTTCTGCAGGCTGTCCTCTCCCTTCACTATTCTCCACTTTATGTCACATATCTACCTCCAATCAATGGTCATTCAGGTCCATATCTACCCCTACATAATTCTTGAGTCGTGAAAGTCACACTTACTTCCCTTTCATCACTTCTTCACCCCGTTCTTAGAGAGAAACCTAAAAGAGCTCTCTCAGGTAGATTTCTGTGTCTTTTTACGTGGAGATTTTTGACCCTTTGTAAGTATTTTCACATGATGACTCCTTCATAAAAGTTGTTCCTCTTTGAGTCTAGTTTTTGTATATATATTATTTATATCATTCCATGGTCAATTGTTCTATCAAAAGTATTTTTAACTATGGAGAGGTCATTCTAGGAGTGAATCTGGAGAGTATGTTATGTTTTGGAGTTTTTGACCAAGCTAATGGACATATCTTGGTCCGAAAATTTTATGGAGTGTTTTTAGCATGTGTTTAAGAGTTTTAATTGAGGTTTTGTTGTATGAATAAAACTTTTGATGATAGATTTTCTTAGATCTAGAAACTTGAAAACTGGAACTGGCAAAGCAGTTTTTATTTGGAGAAAGTTTGAATATTTCGACGTTTGATCTTACTCTAAAGGCTTTGATATTTTTATATGATAATCCTAAGTCTCTTATTTTCATGTTAGGATGTTATCTTGAAGATATTTAGTATTAGTTTCAAAGATATGATTTTTCTATGCAAGAGGATTTTGGTTAGGCCTAAGATTTGATGTTTTTGGATTAAATCCATGTTTTATTAATTTTTAGCCATGTGATTTTAATTGTGATGGTTGTATATTCTTTAGGACACATATTTAAACCATGTGATGCTTTATTTCGAAGATCTCACCTTCTTAAGCCATTAATCAAGAGATTTATCAAAGCTAGTTGAGGAAAAAGTTTATGTTTTTGGACTAAGTGTCAAACCAAAAACTCCAAGTGTTATTTTGTAATTTTGGTGACTTTAGTTTGATGATTTAAAACATGGTTGATATTAGGATGATGTTATGAATATGTTAGAAGTAAGATTTGATTTTTGAAATTCTTGGAGATGTTTTGATTTACGGTCAAAACTTCTGATTCAAGTGTTTGAATCTTTTTACAAAAAAAGATTTGGTGTTGATTATTAGATTTTTCTAAATGGATATTTTAAGTATGGTTTTAAACGTAGGATTGGAAGATGTTTGTTGCAAAATTTTGGTTTAAGCATAAGTTTTGAAGTTGAAAGGATTTGCAACAAAAATCAAGATAAATGACCTATGGATGTTTCGGCCATAGTGTGTTTTCCATAGTTGTGATTTTTTTTATATTTTTCTAAGTTGATATTTGAGTTTAGGACAAATTTTTCATGCGGAATGTAAATTTTAAGAATTTTTTGAATTAGGATGTGAAATCCTTAAGTTATGGGTAAAATGGTCATTTTTTCACATATAGAGGGTAAAATGGCAATTTTACTCTAAGTTAGCTTGTTTTCATGTTTCTAATTGTTAGTAATTATGTGATGACCCGCTTTTATGTGTATTTTCACTGAAGGAATATTTTAATTTAATTAAATATTTTATAGTGCTTTTATTTTAAATTATCGGGTTTTAAATGGATTTTATTGACGGTTGAATTTAAATTGCTGTTTAATTGTTTTTGGCTTGTTTTTGGTTTTAAAAATTTAATAGTTGGTTTTTACTAGTTATTTATTTTATTTTAGCTTATCGATGTGTTTAAAATATTTTCTTGGTGTTTATTTATTTATTTGATGTAGTGTTTAATTTATTTTAATCGTTTTATGTTTTTATATCGTTTTCGGCTGATCAGTCTTTGGACTTCCGATGTGAGGACTGGACCTCATTTGTTTTCTTCCATCTTTTCTTTTCCTTTCTTTTTCTTTTCTCCTTTTTCTTTTTTTTTTTTTTTTTTTTTCCTCTCCTCTCTCCCGTTCGGCTCTCTCTCCCCGCGCCTCTCTCTTTCTCTCTCTCTCCTCACCCACGCACAACCGGCCTCCACCCCAGCCCCACCGTTCGCCGGCGCCGTGGCCGACACCGCCCCTACCGGTCGACTCCCCTCCGGCCGGTGATCATCCCCTCCGATTCCCAGCCCCAACCGGCCGGCCGTTTGGCCGGAAAACACCCAACAAGCCGCACGGCTTTTGGCTCGATCCGCCGCCGTCGCTCCACCTCCGGCCACCACCTCTTCACCACTTCTTCCCCTACCTCTTGCCGACCTAACCCACCCATCCCCGGCCTCAAACGGTCACCGGAGCGGCTCCCACGAGCTCAACTCCGATTTGCCCTTTTTTCGCTTCTACCGGCGTTTTCGCCGCCACCCACGGCCAAAACTCACTTCCACTAGCTTCATAAACATCCCTAGACCATTCCCTATCAATTTGGTGTCTTGGTTTGTCCCCGGTCAAAAGTGGGTATTTTGCGACCCACGGGACAGTGCATTTGCACTGTTACGTTGCTTTCCGCCCATCGTTTGCCGCGCGCCGAACCTTCTAAAAATCCTATATAGCTCTGTAAGTATTTTCCAAACTCTACTTTTAGATTTAAATGTATTTTACTCTTTCAATAATTTAATTGGTTGGTTCGCTGATTCCGGACTGAGTCCGAGGAGTTCGGGGGTCGGATGGATGGAGGACGGAGTTGCTTGTTTTATTGTGCTATGGTTGATTGTATTTGTCGAGCATTGAAAATTTGCATTTACATGGCGCATGCACGTGTATTTTATTTTAATTGAGAAAATCCTATTTTATTGGCGTAAATGGATTTTTGGAGTGTGCGTATCACGAGCCCAAGCCGGGATGGGTTATTATCTCGGTGGAGCTCCTCTGGTCACTCGGGAGTGGATAATACTGAGTGACATCCCCTGGGTTGTCGCTGGGCGACGACCGGATCGCACGATACGGTAACGCTGTCGTGTCGACTCCGTGGTCCTTTTAGTGGCGGGGACTAGAGGATGGCCTGGCCAGGTACGCGCGAGATGGAGGCGCGAGTCTGGGCATCACTCGTGTAGGTGTCACACGCGTAGACGTTACCTGCGGTGTGGCACAGAGCCAGAGTGTGCGGATGATCCCTAGGGGAGATCATGGTGCATGCATAATCGGTTGGTTTTTATGGTTTTTCGGATACGGGCCATTTTCTGGGAAAATGGTGGTTTGGGCCATTATCTGGGATAATGGCGAGGCTTGGTTTTAAACGGTGTGTGTGTGGGCCGTTATCGGGGATAACGGCGAGGTTTGTTTAAAGGTTATGTTTTTAAGCCAAATGGGTTTTTGGCGTGTGTGGAAAAACATGGTTTGCGAGTTTTATGCATTGGCATTTATTCATGCATATTGTTTGAGTTTAATATGCTCTTATCTAGTGGTGTTTGGATTTTACTTACCTGCGGCACCATTTTTGGTACCGTAGATTTTGGTGCAGAGTTCGAGGAGGAGGAGGAGGCTGAGCCCGAGGATGCGGCTCCGCCGGAGTTCTGAGTTGAAGTTTATGCTTTGTATTTGGTTTGAAACAATATTTATGTCTTGTAATATTTTATTATGCACCTTTGAACTACTTTGTATTTTATTTAAGAAAAAATTCTGGTACTTAATTTTATGACTTTGCTATCCGCTGCGTATTTCCTTGTGCACACGTGCCGCTTGCACACACTTAGCACTCGTCGATAGGATGGTGACCCGGGTTGTCACCATCCGGACGTCTCGAATTCCCCGTGTGGGTACGTGGGGATTTGGGGGCGTCACAAATTAAATTTCTAATTTTTAGAATACCCTCTTACAGTTCCTCATGTTTCGTGCTTTATTCTCATAGAACGCGACGATCGAGGTAAGTTAGCTTCTAACTTACTATTAGTTTACTATGTATGTATGATGAGTATGGGAACTATAATTTATGTATGTATGTTATCATATATGCCATGACATGCCATGTCATTACATGTTTATCTGTTAGGCATGATTTATTCTTTCATGAATATTTATCTGTTACACAATCTATTTTGTCATGTAATGTTGTATGTTATAAGTATGCCAAGTTAAGTATGCTATATGTTACATGTATGTCATATCATATAATATTCACTGTTGCAAGTATCTCACGTCAAGTATGACATCTGTTACATGTTCGGTTGTGTTACAAAGTGTTTCCATCTCAAGTAAGTCATGTCTTTCAAGTTATGTTTAAGTCAGTTATGTCTAGCATACTCGTGATGTAATCATTATGATTGTCCAAGCATCTCCACTTGTAATTCACATGAGGTACTTTTGGCGAATCATTTTGATTGTCAGAGTGCCGTTCAAATTCAGTTATGCAGATACTCCTAGCGTAATCATTCTGATTGTTAGGGTATCTTATTTAAAATACTCATGATGGAATCATTCTGATTGTCAAAGTATTACTAGGTACTCCTGGTGTAATCATTCTGATTGCTAGGGTACGTGTTTTATGATACTCGTGATGAAATCATTCTGATTGTTAGAGCATTACTAGGTACTCCTGGTGTAATCATTCTGATTGCTAGGGTATGTGTTTTAAGATACTCGTGATGGAATCATTCTGATTGTAGAGTATTACTAGGTACTCCTGGTGTAATCATTCTGATTGCTAGGGTACATGTTTTAAAATACTCATGATGGAATCATTCTGATTGTATGAGTATCTCTAATGGAATATGTTGGGCGGAATCATTCTGATTGTTCACTATTCCGGATGAAACGATTGGCGGAATCATTTTTGATTGTCAGAATTTAAGTCCAAGTTCATGTTAAGTAAAGAAGCAAGATTCCAAGTTTATGTTAAGTCAAGTTTCAGATCAAGTTCATGTAATGTTATGTTATACTCACGTACATGTTATGTTCATGTTCACGTTAAGTTTTAAGTTCATGTTCATATCATGTTATGTTCACGCTTGTGATATGTTCAAGCTCACGTTCATGTTATGTTATGTTCATGTTCACATTATGTTTCAAGTTCACGATTCTGTCATGTTATGTTCACGTACATGTTATTTTCAAGTTCACGTTCATGTTATGTTATGTTCACGTTCACATTATGTCTTAAGTTCAAGTTTATGTCATGTTATGCTTAGGTTTATATTAAGTTCAAGTTCATATTTATGTTATGCATGTTCACGCTCTGCTATGTTTCAAGTCCATGTTATGTTTCAAGTTCACGTTCATGTTATGTTGCTTGTCCATGTTATGTTTTAAGCTCAAGTTCATGTCATGTTAAGTCAAGTTTAGTTCACGTTTACGTTCAAGTTATGTCAGTTATGTCATGCTATATGTCAAGTTATGCTATGCTTACTTACGACTTTAATTATGCATTCATGCTTTTACTGCCATGCATGCATCATTAACCTATGTGGAGGTTTTATGTTAACTTGCTGAGATTTGTAATCAAATCTCACTGTGGTAGTCTCAACTACCATTCTTCCCCGAATGGTAGATCTTGTTACAGGACCCGAAGGAGAATTGGAATCTGACCAACTGAACATGGTCGACTAGGTTACGATGCGATGTCGTTGATGGCATCGTATTTAACTTAGGTTACTACTTGTACTTTTGGAGTTGTATCTCAAGTACTCTTTTGATCACAACCATTTTGGACTAGTGTGGTGATCATGACTATTTAGTATGCCTTTATGTATGAAGTATGTTTCAAGTATTTGGGATATTTTTAGTTTGGTGCATAGTATTGCTAAAAAAAATTATCCGCTACGAATATTACATAATGCTAGATGCATGTTAGGAACATTGCATCTTATATGTCATGAACGGGGGCAGGTAACCTTGTGTTGCATGCCCCGACGCTTCAGATGTCCGTTCGATCTCAAACGGAATTTGGGGGCGTCACATTTACAAAGCCCAAACGTATGGGAGTTCCATTTTCTCGACTCTCCCTTTTCCATAACCAACAAGCAATTTTCCCATAGAACCTCTTCCAAGACAAAACCCTACCGTTCATTTTGATAAACTTTGAAACATATATTTGCTTCTCTACAATTGTAAAGCCATTTAGCTTCTCAATAGCATCGTTTGTAAATTCCTTATACTCAAATTGAACAAAGGCATTCCTTTTACTCTTCATGCCGACAACAACATCCAAAATCTTATTCCAAGTCATGTCCATTTTCTCACACTCATTCAGAAACTCATTATAACCAAGGTAGTGTATTATAACCATGCACCTTACCAATTCATGCCAAAAAATGTTCGAGGGTTGGATCATGAACAAGCTTTCTGCCATTCTTTGAATGGATACAAGCAATGTCTTTTGTTGCACCTATTTCTCTTCTTCGTCGAGCATCCCAATCCAAAGGGGTCCTATCCTCTCCTTTTTTACAGTGTAATAAGGCTAAGGAGACACTTCCCTAATCCTGAATTGGCGAAAATAAAGGATTGACAACAAAGGCAATTCCATCATGAAAAATACTGGAAGCTGGTAACACGGTCTTTTGCGACCACCTGCAACCATAATCACTAGAACATCTTGAATTCCAACTCCTAAATGAAGCAACTCCTTGAGTATCAACTAGGTTTCCATTCCCAAGGGGTAGATGGTTGATCGCATACTACTTTGATAAAACATGGTGCCTTGCCATCTTCACAACAACCATTTTCTCCATACTTTATCTACCTTGTCCAACATGCAGAATATGCCCTGTAACAGCCTAATAGAAATTTAATGGTAGAATTTCTATAAGTTTTAGGAATTTCATGAAAACTCTGTAAGTTTTCACGAATCGACTAATCGTGTAGGTTTTAGTTTGTCAGCCTAGTCAATGTTACCACTCATTATGATGCCAAAAATGTCATTTTAGTTATTTAAGGTAGTTAGAAGTGTCAAAATGTGATATGGTCTGCGCCATTAGACTCAGTTGATTATTTACAATTTTATGGCGCAATGACCCATTTTCAGTTTTCAGACAAAACGTATGTTCGAAATTGCATTTTTATTATTTCGAGGCACTTCGAGGTTGAATTTCGATAAATGAATTACACAGTTAGTTTGTATAAATATTTAAGATTTTTCAATACAAAATTTATTATTCACTTTCCCTGAGTGAATAGTAATCTCAATAGTAGTCCTAAAAACTAACCTATGCAGTTCAGTTTTGTGCAAAAACTGAAACCGATTGAACATGCAAAAATGGGGGTGGAAACAAGCTGAGACCGATCGTGTAAGGGGGAAAACCGACTGAACCGATTGCTAGCCAATTCATGGTAGGTTTATAGGTTGGCCCAGCTTAGGCCCAAAAGATTCTTTTGGGCCTTTTTTGTTACCCAAGTCATTATATTATTGGGCTTTTTTTTTTCCTCAATTCATCATCCAAGATCTTGTAAATTCATCATTCAGCATATTTACTAACTAGTAACTAATAACTATATTACTTACTACATAATTAAAAATAAATAAAAATAACTTCATTAGATGTTTAGTAAATTAGTATTACATATTACAAATTTACAAAACAAGCCAAGTTGTCTTAAGCATAGCAAAATGCAAATAAAAAAAATAACATAAATAAATCAAAACAAATTGTCTTAAAGACTTAAACATAGCAACATTGCAAATATATATATATATATATCGATCTTCATGTTTGCTCATTGTTGCTTCAAGCCTTCAACCTTCGATCTTCAATAGTTGTCACGTTTGATTGTGTGCCACACTCTATAAGAATAAAACGTCAAATGTTAGTAAATTTAGATTATGAAAAATACTTAAATTAAATTACAATGAAAACTAAGAAAACATTACCCAATTCTACTACAAAGCTCTCCACATTGTCCATGGCCTCCCGGATATGAATGGCTGTTGACGAATGCCTTAACCAATTTTGGGTGCAAATAAGTGCCTCAACAGTTCTCGAAGCTAACAAAATCCAAAAAGGATCAAGCACACGACCTCCCGTAGTAAATGCTAACTAGGACACAACTATAGAAATAGTCATGGCCAATAAGTCTCGTGCAATCCTCGCAAGTATAAGATAATTCGCCTCATTAATTTTCCACCAAGTCAACAAGTCAAACGATGGGCTGAGTGCCTCACAATGATATGATAAATATCAATCCACTTCTACTTTGGTAATACTAGATCCCATGGTGGAAGTTGCCCTATACCACTATTGGAACCATTTGGTCTCACGTTTGCCATCACCATCATTCATGGATCTAGGTGTTGGAGGGGGTTGATGAACTTGGATACTCGTGGTGGAGCCGAATGTAGCATTATACTCCGCATACAAATATGCTAAGACCTGTCTCACACTCGAGACCAACTCCTGAGCATGAAACACATCATGAATTTTATTCAAGTGAAAAGTAATAAGCCCTAACTTGCTTCTTGGATCAAGCACAATAATAATTAATATGGACAAGTTCATCCTCTCTAATGAACCCCAATACTTATTAGATTTTGTTCTTATGTTTATGGCCACACTCCTTAAAGAATTATTAGTAATTTTGCTCAGCATAATCAAGTCATTTTGGAGATCACAAATCTCTAAAAAATTGGTGTTGGCTGTCACATATAAAAACCCAGAAAATATATTAGTGGCATCATAAAACATCTTCAAAAACTTGATAAACACCCGCATTGTCTCGTATTCCCTAGCTTTAGGTCCTATGTGCCCATTATCAAAGTAAAAGAGGAAATTATAATCCTCACATTCCATCCACTGAAAGCCTTCTCAAACTTCTTAGTCTCCTCCAACATCATATAGATTGAGTTACATCATGTCTATACATCATGACACAATATTTTCTTATAATCAATTTCTTCTTCTTCTGTACATCTCTTAAACTTGTCTAATCTTGCAGGGGATGAACGCACATATCTAACTACATTTCTAACCATTGTGATAGCTTCATTGCACTCCTTCAAACCCTTATTTACAATAAGATTCAATATATGAGCACAACATCTCATGTGTATATACTTACCCCCCAATACATTCCCTGTTAAAACTATTTCAAATAAGAAATTGCAGTATCATTCAAACTTGCATTATCAATAGTTATAGTAAATATTCTATCAATGCCCTAATCAAGCAAGCACGACTCAACATATGTTCCAATAATATCCCCTCGATAATTAGGGATTAAATAAAAATTCATGATTTTTTTCTACAATTTCCAATCCTTATCAATGAAGTGTGCAATTAGACACATATAATTCAAATTCTGTACAAATTTCTATGTATCGATTGTCAAGGAAATCCTCATGCCACCATCTTTAAACACTTTTTTAAGTTTCCCATTTTCTACTTCATACACCTTCATACAATCTCTTGAAACTGTGACACGACATGACACTTTAAATAGAGGTTCAAGAGACCAACACACTTTTCTAAATCCCTGTTCTTCAACAACCCTAAATGGCATTGCATCAATAATTACCATTTCAGCAATAGCCAACCTCAAAGTCTCTTCGCTATATTTGTGGGTTATAAGAATCCTTAATGTACTACAATCACTCTTTCCACCCCCTACTTAGGTGTTGCCTTACCTGTCAAGTTTTTTTTACACCTATGCAAAGGCCCACGTTTATGAGGATTTTTAGGACATGAAGGCAAATGCTTTTGCATTGTTGAAGTTCTATTCCTCTTGCATACGTCTTACCACAATAATTACATTTAGCTTTCGAATAATCTACTGGACAACCCTTCACTTTCATAAAATGATCCCATACAGTTGATACATCCTTCCCTTTCCGTTTCTTTGGTAACGGACATGTACTATTAGTAAGGGCACTAGGGGGTTTTGATGTTTAGGTCTCTCTCAAATCATCTCCCAAGTTAATTGTAGGTTGAGGTTCATTTGAATCAACATCAATTGAAGACAATGAAGAATCCATCTGATTTATAAAACAAAATATAAATGTTAAATGTTTATACATAATGCATAACAAAAATTCTAATTACACAGTAACTAGTTTGCGATATAGCAAATATCACAAGTCTAAGACTCTAATCTAGGTTTTAGTTCACTCATCTGCCCTCAATTCATATCAACCAACAAATACCACACTTGATACCACCATACACATACTCACAGCACAAACCAACCAATAAAATACAGTGTACACGGGCCATTAGTGCATCACAAATTCACCAAAACAATGAAACCTCACTGGCCATCAGCGATTCAATGCATCACATTATACGGGCCATTAGTGCATCACAAATTGTCAAATTCATTGAAACCTCACGGGCCATCAATGCATCACAAATTGTCAAATTCACAATCAAGATTCCAGACATTCATAGACTCACAAATTCACAAAATCAAAATAGTTTATACTTTATACAATTTACATTTTATGTATATATAAAATCAAATTTACTTAAAAATTCATTTACAAATTCAAATTAGATGCTTTTTACAATTATATATATAATTTATAATTGAGAATTTGAGATGAGAGGGAAAGAGATGAGAATGCTCACCGAGGGAGTGGACGGAGTCACGTAGAAAATCTGAATGGGTTAAGGGTTCATCGGCAGTTGGGGTTGAATAGGAGGAATGGCTTCACGGAGGCATTGATGTCACGCCGTTAAGGAGGTTTGAGATGGCGTCATTCTATTAATTCTTTTCTAAAATGTTATAAAACATAACAACGCCGTGACATCTGAAATGGCATCGTTTTGTGCAAGGATATATAAAAATATATATATAGTATATAGGGTTGGCCGGTTCGACAGTTTTTCCCTAGTTCAAACCAAGACCAAATTGGCTGACATCGATTGAAGTAATTTATGCCCCTGACCAACCAGTTCACCACTGGTTCCAGTCAGTTGTTGATGTGTCCAATCGGTGGCAATTGGTTTCTCGGTTTAACATTCACCCCTACTTGATAGTAGCACTAAGTGTAACGTTTTCAAAATCATAATATGAAATGTCCAAATTTGGCTAGAGAAGTTTTATTTGGACACTTAACAAGATCTTAGCCATACTTGGTGAATAGTATTAGACACTTGACACCAAGAGGAACCATGAAATAGATTGTAAAGGAATTAAGGTGTGAGACCGTGCCACCTAAGCAAAACTCCATTTCCATCCAACCAATCAAATTGTGACAAACCAAAGAGGGTTTCAACCCTAGTAAACTCTAAATGGTTGGAATCCAACTAAAATCTCAAAAGCTTACTTGAAACTAAAACCCTAAACAGTTTTTGCCAAGACCTAAAGTTGACCTTCAAACCCTAACTGATTCGATTTTTAGCATTGAGTTTAATCACTTGATTAAATCACTTTCACATGCTATTAATTCTTCAAATTCATGTTATGACATCATTATCCAACCTTTTAAATCTTAAAATTTTGATTGGGTTAAGAAGAATTGGATTTGGGCTTGTAGCATCTCAAACTCTCTTTAACCACCAAATTGAAGCCCATTTGTTTAAGGCCCCACAAAATTTGGCCACCTTGGCAATATTTCTTGGCTAATTTTTCATCCCCCTAATGGCAGACTAGTCTCTACCCAAAGCAACCCCAAGTTAACATGATGTGAAGGTTAAAGCCATCTCACTCACCACCTCTTACAAGGCAGCTCTAGACAATAATACCATGGGCTAGTTTTGCCAAATTTTTTGGGTTGACACAGCCATCACTCAAGGTCATTCATAGCCCTCTCACCCTCTCATCACCCCTTAATTGTGTAAGAAGTCGTCCAACCCATTTTCCATTCATTCCATCCCTTTCTCACACTTTTCTTGTAAAGAAACCAAAAAGGTTCTCTTGGACAGTTTTTCTAATCCACTTTACATGCCCTTCTTTAAGTTTGATCCAAACTAGTTAAGAGAAAAATTTTGTTTTTAGACTAAGTGTGGAGCTGAGTATTTCAAGTGATGTTTTGTGAATTTTGGTGACTTCTATGTGATGATTCAAAGCATGGATGTTCTTATGAATATTTTATGAACATGTTAGAAGAAAGATTTGGAATTTTGGAGTTTCTTGGAGATGTTTTGAATTATGTCAAACCTTGTGAGTCAATTGTTGGTATTTTTAGTTAAAAAGTTTGGATCTTTTTACTAAAAATTTTTATATTGATGATCAATATATTCTTTATGGATGTTTTAAGTATGTTTTTAAACTTAAGATAGGAAGATCTTTGTTGCAAAATTTTAGTTTGATCATGAGTCTTGAAGTTAGAAGGAAAATAAGAGTTTTGGCCTTGGAAGTTTGGCCCTATGAGGTTTTCCATAGTGGTGTTTGGTTTTAAATTTTTCTTAATTGATAGTTGAGTTTATGACAAAATTTGATGATTTTTTAATTTAGGATGAAAAATCCTTAAATTAGGATGGTCATTTTTCTACATGTTGAGGGTAAAATAATAATAATAAAAAATAGTAATTTTTATCTAAGTTAGCATTTTTCCATGTTTCTAATTTTTAGAATCCCTACTTATAGTTTCTCATGTTCGCACTTGATTTCTCGTAAAACACAACGATCGAAATAAGTTAGCTCTTAACTTACTATCAGTTTACTGTGTATGTGTGATGGGTAAGAGAACTATCTTTTATGTATATATTTTGTCATATATTCCATGTCATGGTATGTCATTATATGTTTATCTGTTACACATGATTTACTCTGTCATGAAATATTTATCTATTACACAATCTATTCTATCATGTATTGCTATTTGTTACAAGTATGTCATGTTATGTTATGCGATCTGTTACATGCATGTCATGTCTTGTAATATTTTCTATTACATGTTGTACCATGTTATGAAATATTGCCTATTACATGTTATACCATGTTATGAAATGTTGTCTATTACATGCTATGTCATGCTATGAAATGTTTTCTATGTTAAGGTACGTCATCTCTTTCAACCTACGTTCATGTCATGTTACGCTACATGAAGACTTCTGTCCTTTGCTTCGTGTCACGTTTCATCTCGAGTACAGTTTGTGTATCTCGGGAACAGACTTTCAAGTCATGTCAAATCAATCATGCTTAGGATACTTGTGATATAATCACTATCATTATTCGAGCATCTCCATTTATAACTCATGCGAGGTACTTCCGACATAATCATTTTGATTATTAGAATACCTCTACTTAAATGCTCTTGACCTAATTGTTGACATTGTGTTTCGTAAGCCTATGGGTTGGGCTATCAAAAGTCCAGGTTTTAGTCTTAATAGCCTACGAATATAAAAAATGAATCAATGGGAGGTGGCTCTTGAGTGGCCAAGGAAGCCACTGATACCTAAGTCACCAATCGTTCATGCTTAATCATTAGTGACTATTTTTCTTGATCTTAAATGTTAAATCTCCCAATTAAACGGAATCATTATTGTAGTTTAATTGAACTAAACCGATGGGAAACAATATTTTAAATTATTAGATGGATCTTCGAAACCATAGTCATTCTCCATATTGATTTATTTTATTATTTTAGTTTTATTCTGTTACTTTAAAAATCTTCATCTTAGTAATTTTTTTTATTTGATTGCAAGTTCATTTTAGTAATTTATTTTCATTGTTTAAGTTATTTTCTTTATCACATAAGTCAATCCCTGTGGATTCGACCCTATTAGGTACTACAACACCTGTATATTTGCAAGTAAAATTGCACTAAAACTTTTTATTCACTATTTTGAGTCAAAATTTAGGTGTAACAAGTTTTTGAAGCCATTGCCGGGGATTGCAATGTGTGATAAGATTTTTCTTAAGAAAAGAAAAAAAAATGAATGGTAATCTGTTGTTAACTTTCTCTTCTTTTTGCAGGTACGATTTTTGTTATTTTTTCTGGAAAGGGGATCGAGTAGCATTGCTTTATTCATATCATTTGGTAATCTCGTTCCCTTTGTTATTTTCTTGCTTGTTTTGCATTTAGTTTTTAGAATATAAGACTTTAGGTGGTGCATGCATTAATTAATTTTGAAACTTGTCCCTTTTAGTCTTCTTGAATGTGCTTGAGCCTCTATGACGAATGATCTCGTAGCAATGTGATCAAACTAGTAGACTTAGGAAAGAGGAAATTGTTTTAAAAGAATTGGTGGATAAGTTGTTTGGTGATTCCAAAAATCATTATGACACCATGGCTGACAATCATAGCATTCATGATGAACTCGAAAATGAGGAGGTACAAAATAATCTACCAATTAGAACTTTGTGTGAGTATTTGTAGCCAATAAGCACAAGTACTCCCTCTTGCATGATTTTTCCTACAGATATGGGGAATTTTGATTTAAAATCGGGAGTAATTCATTTACTTCCCAAGTTTCATGGCTTAGATTCAGAAAGTCCTTATTTGCATTTGAAAGAATTTGAAGAGGTTTGTGCGATTTATAAAACCAAACTGTCAATGATGATGTTATTAGATTAAAGTTGTTCCCAGTCTCTTTGAAAGAAAAATCTAAAAATTGGATGAATTCCTTAAGACCAAAATCTATTGGCACAAGGCAAGAAATGCAAATAGAATTTTTGAAAAAGTTTATTCCTACTCACAGGACCAACACTTTTCGCAAAAACATTATGAATTTTTCTCAAACAGAAAATGAAACATTTTTTCAATGTTAGAAACATTTTAAAGAATTATTGCTAACTTACCCACAACATGGCTATGAGACTTGGTGCACTATTAGTTTTTTCTATGAAGGTTTAACATCTCAAATGCGCCAGTTTGTAGAAACGATGTGTAATGGTGAATGTTTAAATAAAGATTTCGATGATACTTGGCACTATTTTGACCAATTAGTTGAAAATGCTCAATCTTTGGACAACACAAATCGTTCTAATCGGTCAAATAAGTCCAAGCCTAATGTCATGTCTCAAGAGGGTATGTATGTCCTCAAAGAAAATGATGATGTGAATGCTAGAATAACAAGTTTGACAAGAAAAGTCGAGGCCATGGAATTTAAGAAGGTAAATTCGGCTAGGGCCATTGAAAAATAGGAAGAGAATTGTTGCATATGTGAGATTAGTGGAGTGGTGATCGAGTTAAAGTGAGGATTTCCGTTTATACCCTTTTTCTCTCTACGTGAGAATTAGGGCATCTGTTTGCTGCTGGGGTTTGGAGCTTCAATGGGCTGCATGGCCATCGCTGATGGTGGCACCAGTCGGCCCTCTTTCACTGACCTGGTGGCTGCTGTCCCCCAACCTATTCCGGATATGGTTTTGCTGTTTAGAGCCTCGAAAATGCTTGATGGAGAAGTGTACTTTCAATTCTCGCATGAGGAAATAACCAAATCTGCTGAACCCTTTCAGTATTCTGTAATCTTGAAGTTCTTGAAGCAGAGACCGTCCCTTGATGCCGTGCGTTCGCTTATTCACAACCGATGGGGTCTCTCAGCCTCTCCAATTGTCTCTTCCATGAGACGTCCGAGGAATGTTTTCTTACGTATGGTGAATGATGCAGACTTCACTAAGGCGCTATCCAGGGATGTTTGTGAGATGAACGGTATTCCCTACCATGTGTTTAGGTGGATGCCGGATTTTTCTGAGGATGAAGAACCTTCAAAGGTCCCGGTTTGGATATCTCCTACGTCTCCCTCCTAATTTTTATTGTGAATCATTCTTGAACATCCTAATGGCTCCGATCGATTCTTTTATTCATCGGGATAATCCGACGCGGTGCGCCACTAGAACGGACAAGGCCAGGCTTTGCGTTGAGGTTGACGCTGCCAAGGAACCTCTTGGCCATTTTTGGATTGGAGTTCTCGGCCTTCCCTCTAGTAGGAAGCAGGAAGTGGTTTATGCAAGGTCACAATGCACGTACCTGTCGGGCAGAACAGATGGCACAATGGAATAAGGCACGGCCAGGGGTGAAAGGGCAGAAAGGAATGGATGTTATTGATGATTCTGTTGGTGTTGCTGGTGCAGTTGGAACAATTGGTGCAGTCGGGGTGAATGATACTGCGGTTGGGGTGCATACGGAGCTGGCTGTGGTTCTTGAGATGGAACAGAGTGTTGTTGATGTAGTTGGTGTCATTGGGGTGAAGGAAAAATCTATTGAGTTTTTTGATGTAGTTGGGGTGAATGTAGTTGATGTAGTCGGGGTGAATGTTGATGTGGTCGGGGTGAACTCTGGTGCAGTCGATGTAGTCGGGGTGAATGTTGATCCTGCTGTTAAAGCTGCAGGGAATGAGGAGCTGGTTGCGGTGCTTGGGGTGGAATCGAGTGTTCCGCCGGGGGCTATTGCACTGACAGTGAATGGGGTGGGAGTTGATGATAGTGCAGAGGAACCAGGATTTTCTGATATGACAGTGATTCCAAATGAAGTTGGATCTCTGAAGATTGGTGGGGAATGCAGGAATGTCTCCCAGGTCACTTCTATCCCTCCTTTTTTCTAATTCGGTTAATGATCTAACTCTTGCGGGGGGTGGGCTTTCGGATTCTGCAGTCCGAACTCTGATTGACAATGAGATTGTGCATGATGATCCTGTTGTGGTCCAGGAGATGGAGATGGTTGTGGTTGCCTCGGAATGTGGATCAGATGAGGCAAATGTTTTGATTGACGACATTGTTTTTGAACTGGACCCTGAAGATAATCCAAAAGTATTCCCTCCTAAAAAAGATTACTTGACTGAATATGAAAGCAAAGATGGCAAAAGAAAATATAAAAAAAAAAGAGTTTTGTAAAAATGCGAAGTTCTTCTCGGGTTCTAGCTCGAGTCTCTAATCCTCCTCAATGATTGATCCCATTTTTGTTTGGAACATTAGGGGTCTTGGGACCTCAAAAGGAAGGCTAAAAAACTTGATTAGTAAGTGGAGGCCGAAAATTGTTGCTTTGTTGGAACCGTTTCAAAATATTGACGTTGCTAAGAGATTGGGTCGTGTTTTGAGGTATGATAGCTTTATTTCAAAGAGGCAGAGGATGGTAAACTTTGGAATTTTTGGGATAGTATCCTTGAGGTAAGGTTGGTGCGTATGGAAGGCAATTTATCTCTCTTAAAGTTGGTAAAGGTGCTGAAAATTTTTTGCTTACGATCATCTATGCAAAATGTACCATGATGGAACGGCCGTAGTTTGTGGGATGCTTTGAATGATCAAAATACGGATTCTGACCCTTGTATTTTTGTTGGTGATTTCAATATTATTAGGAATGACTCCGAGCGTCGAGGAGGTAGATCTCTACCTATTCAAGCTATGGAAGATTTTAATAACTGGATTCAACAGGGGTGGTTTAATTGAGATGACGTCAAAGGGGAATATTTTTTCCTGGTGTAATGGCCAATATGGCCTTGCTCGTTCTTGGGCAAGGTTGGATCGTGCTCTGATGGATGCTTCCTTCCTGTCGGTTTTTTCGAAAGCTATATGTTCTTATTTGCCTTGCTCTACTTCAGATCATGCTCCTATGATTATAGAGTTAAAGAATGACCCTTGCTCTTATTGTTCATCCCCTTTTCGGTTTCAACAAATGTGGGTTGGACATCAAAACTTCCTGGATTGTGTTCGGCAAGCTTGGTCCGGTCGGGTAGATGGTACGACTATTTAGAATTTGGTTATTAAGCTGAAACGGACTAAATTAGCCTTGAGGGCTTGGAATAGATGGGTTTTTGGTCACACTTTGGAACGGATCTGTACTCTTAAAAACTAGGTTGAGGAGCTTGAATTCCAGTCTCAATTAAATTGGGATGATAACCTTGATAGAAATTTATAGATGGCAAATGCTGAATTGGCAACTTGGCGTCATCGGGAGGAGCTTCCCTTATTCGTGCTCCTTCATTGGAGGAGGTTTTTGCTACTTTGTCCTCTATTTCGATTAACAGTACTCCTGGGTCGGATGGGTTTGGATCTGGTTTCTATAAAAGTTGTTGGGAGGTGGTTAAGCATGATGTGTTGAAGGCTGTGTTGGAATTCTTTGATTCTAAGTCCCTACTAAAGTTTTTTACTGCTTATTTTTTGGTGCTCATTCTGAAAGTGGACTCCCCAACATGTTTTGATAAGTTCCATCCCATCAGTCTTTGTTCGGTTTTTTATAAATTATGCTCCAAAATTATTGTCAATCGGTAACTGGCCTTCTGCCTCGTCTGGTTTCAATGGAACAAGGTGCCTTTATCCCAGGTAGGAGTATCTTTGAGAACATAAGTCTCACTCAGGAGATGGTTCGGTCTATTAATAAGAGGAATCATGGTAGCAATATTATGTTAAAAGTTGATATGGCTAAAGCTTATGATCGTATGAATTGGAATCTTTTGATAAAGATCATGTCGCGGTTTGGTTTCTCGCCTCAGTTTTGTGACTGGATTTACTTTTTCATATCTAGTCCCTGGTATTCAGTTATGATGAATGGGACTATAAAAGGTTTTTTCCCAGGAGGCCGGGGCATAAGACAAGGTGATCCCTTATCTCCTTATCTTTTTATAATTTAGCAGGAGATCCTTAACCGGATGATTCATCGTAGTGTGGCCGAGCATAGATTTGGGCAGTTTCAGCAGGGAAGAGGTACGCCTATTATTTCTCATTTGATGTATGCTGATGATGTGGTTATTTTCTCTAATGGGAGCCAAAGATCGGTTCGGGAGATCCTAAGTATTCTGGGACAATATGAAAGATGGTCGGGACAAGCTATAAATAAACAGAAGTCTGCTGTGTTTTGTTCTAGTAAAATTTCGCAAACTCGGAAAAGGCGCCTTCTCCGCAACACTGGATTCGTGGAGGCCCACTTTCCGTTCAAATATCTTGGTGTGCCTATTATATTGGGTCGTCTTAAGCAATTACATTTTGAAGATATGGTGAATAAAATGAGACAAAAAGTCAGTGGTTGGAAAATGTGACTTCTTTCTTCTGGAGGGAAATTGATTTTGTTACATCATGTTATCTCAAGCATGGCCCTTCATCTTTTTGCTGTTTTGCAGATTCCTCAAGCTATCATAAATAAGATTCATCAAATGATGAGCTCTTTTTTTTGGGGCAATTCAAGTGGGAAGGATAAGAAGAAATGGGTAGCTTGGAAACATATGGGTATGCCTGTGGCAGAAGAAGGTATCGAGGTGAGGCTTCTCAATGAGGTATAGACAGCCTTACACATGAGGTTTGCCTGAAATCTTCTAAGAGGTAATTCTCTCTGGGCCAATTTTTTTAAGGTTAAATATGTGGGTTCGAAGCCTTGGTTATTAGTAGATGCTGCTAAAGGATCAAGATTCTGGAGAATGATTGTTCACTATATTCCTTTGGTTTTGAATAATTCTAAATGGAGAATTAGAGAAGGAGATGTTTTTTTTTGGTACGATAAATGGCGTGATAATGGCCCTTTGATAAATGATTTGCCTCTTGTGGGTCATCCGTTGATAAAAATCAAAGAATGTCGTTTGTCTTATGGATGAGACGTGAACTTGCTTGAAAATTTGGTGGGCTTAGATAATGTCGATGATATCCTAGTCTCCTTATCTGGTCCTAATTCGAGTAAGGATGTTCTTGTCTGGACTCAAACAGAGGAAGGGATTTTTTCAACTCAGTCTGCATGGCAGTGTATTAGAGTCAGAGGAACTTCTTTTGCATGGCATTCTTGGATTTGGCATAAAAGCCTTCCGTTGAAAATGTCTATTCAATTTTGGAAGGTGTGGCACAGGGCTTTGAGTGTGGATGATAGGCTACGTCATGTTGGTATTCCAATTGTTTCCAAATGTGATTGTTGTTCTGTTGGTCATTATGAAGACATAAATTATGTTCTTTTTTAAGGTGATTTCCCAAAAACAATTTGGTCAACTTTTTCTAATCATTTTGGGTTACCAATGGGTACAAATTGGGAACAAAAGGTTTCATCTTGGTTCCGACGTGCGAAGTCGTCTTCTCAAGTGGGGGTTATTATGGGGCTTATGCCTGTCATTATTACTTGGAGACTTTGGAGGCGTAGATGCCTAGCGAGAATGGAAGGTTCTTTAGAATCGTATGATACGGTTCTTAAATCTATTTCTTTTTCGGTTGGGTTGCTTGGTTTTGTGGGGGATAAGTACTATAATTTGTCTCATTTGGATGGTATGATGCTGGAGGCTTTACGTATCAGACCAGTTCATTTAAAAGCAAGGATTTGTAAAGTGGTGCAGTGGCATAAACCTCCTCGAGGATGGTTCAAGCTGAACACAAATGGGAGTAGTCTTGGAAACCCGAGTTCTTGTGGTACTGGTGGTGTTATTCGCAATGATACTAGACAGATTGTGAAGGCTTTTGCCTTACCTAGTGGAATGGGTTCTAATAATAAAGCAGAAGTTCTTGCACTATTATATGGTCTGAGGTTATGCAAGTCCCTTCATCTTTTTAATGTAATCGTAGAGGTTGACTCGATGGTGCTTATTTCTTGGGGGCATAGAGGTCGATGTGGGGTTTGGTATTTGGAGGATTATTGGGATGAGATTGTGGTCTTAGCCCAATCCATGAATAGTAAATTTCAGCATGTCCTTCGGGAAGGTAATAAAGTTGCAGATTGGTTGGCTAAAGCAGGATCTGCCGGTGTTACTTCAGATATTCTAATACTTCTTCGATGCCTAGGTTCCTTTGAGGCTCGAGACGGTTAGATTTATTAGGGTTTCCTTCTATACGTTGTTGTTAAGTTTGGTTGTGGTTGGTTTTTAGTATTTTCTTTTTGTAATGTTTGGTTGGTTTTTTGTAACCACGGTTTTCCTCCGCCATAAGTGAGGGTTTTTAATAAATTCGGGCAGGTATCACTCTTGGACATGTGATTGCTCACTCTTCTTTAAAAAAAAAAATGTAAGATTAGTGGAGACCTAAGTCACCATTGTCCAACAATCCTTGCTTTTAAAAAGGTGTTGTACGAACGAGCAAATGCTATGAATTCTTATAGAAGACCATTTTCTTCCCCTTATTCAGAAACGTATAATCCTGGATGGAGAAATCACCCCAACTTTAGTTGGAGAAATGAGTCCAATTCAAATCAAAATCCTCAAGGGCCTTATTCTTCTACTCCTTATGTGCCTCCACATAAGAGAACCCTTGAGGAGACATTACAAACTTTTATGCAGTGGTAAGCCAATATTAACACTCAGACAATGCATGCCATTAATGAGATGAGAAGTTCTATTAGCAACTTCACCTCTGCATTGCACGCTCAAGAAAAGGGTAAGTTTCCTGCTCAACCTCAGTCGAATCCCAAAGGGAAATTTGAGGTAAGAATTCAAATTCTTCTGATTCAAAATTTGAACATGCCAAGTCCATCACCACTCTACGCAATGGAAAACAATTAATAAGAGTATTTCAATGAAATTTGATGAAGCCAACAACTCTTCAAACAGGAGTGATGGTGAACTTGACAAGGTTGAGTTGGATATATCTATAAAATCCCCAATACCTACCCCTTTCCCCAAAGGTTGGAACCTTCTCATAAATTGGTTTAAAATGCTGACATTCTTGAGGTTTTCAAACAAGTGAAAATTAACATTCCTTTGTTGGATGCGATTAAACAGATTCCATCTTACGCTAAGTTTTTGAAAGATTTATGTATAGTGAAGCGTACAATGAAAGTGCAAAAGAAGGCTTTTCTCACAAAATAGGTAAGTGTCATCCTTCAAAATAATTCTCCTCCAAAGTATAAAGATCCAGGTTGTCCAACAATTTCTTGTGTTATTAGGAATTTTAAAATTGAGAAAGCCCTACTTGACATTGGTGCTAGTGTTAACCTCTTACCTGACTGGGTATACGAGCAATTGGGTCTTGGTAAACTTAAACCCACCAAGGTAACACTCCAACTTGTTGATCGTTCAATAAAATTATCAAGAGGGATAGTTGAGGATTTGTTAGTGCAAGTAGGCAAATTTTATTTCCCAGTGGATTTTATTGTTTTGGACACAAAACCTGTCTTTGATGTTTGTACTCAAATTCCTATAATTTTAGGCAAGCCATTCCTTACAACCTCAAATGCTTTAATAAATTATAGGAGTGATGTGATGATAATTTCTTTTGGCAACAAGACTTTGGAATTGAATATTTTCAATATTTGTAAACAACTTGTGATGATGATGATGCACATGAAGTAAATTTGATCCAAACTCTTATTCAAAATAAATTTAGTTTGTCAATTTTTTCTGACCTTCTTGAGGCCTGTTTGATTCATGGTGAAAATTTTAATGATAATTCTATGCTTACATCTATGAATTTTTTGTTAGAATCTAATCCTATAATGGACATTGATAAATAAAGGACACATTTTGAGGAATTGTCACCTCGTGATGTTGTGTCCCTCCTTTCAAGTGTGTAAACACCAAAACTCAACTTGAAACCTCTACTTGCTGATCTCAAATTTGCATTCTTAGGCCAAGCAGACACATTACCAGTGGTTATCTCATCAAAACTAGATGAAATTCAGGAGAGAAAATTAATTAATGTTCTCATTGAACACAAAGAGGCAATAGGGTGGATCATAGTTGATATCAAAGGTATTAGTCTTTTGATTTGTACCCACAGGATATATCTAGAGGACAATCCTAAACCCTCCACAGAGATGCAACGTAGACTGAACCCCAACATGAAAGAGATTGTCAAAGCGAAGGTGTTAAAACTTCTCGATGTAGGGATCATTTACCCTATTTCTAGGAGTGTAAAAAAAACCGATAAATCGGACCGGACCGGACCAAACCGGTGGCATCGATCTAGTCTTGAGGTTGGTTCGGTCCAGTACCGGTTTTATTTTTCTTAAAACCGGTCAAAGTCGGTCCAGTTTCGATTTTTCTTTTTCTAAAACCGGACCAGATTAGACCGATTTATATATATATATTTTTTAATTTTTTATATTGTATATAATATTTATATATAATATATAATTATATATAAAATAGTTTTGTATTATATGATAAATTACTAATTAATATAATATTAAATTTTAAAATCTTATATCATTTTGCTTATTGTATTAATAATTATACTAATATTATATAGTACATATTAATAGTTATACTAATACTATATCACTATATATTATAATATACTATAATATATTATTATATTATATATTATAATATATCATTATAGTCTATAATACAATTATAATATATATTATAATATTATCACTATATTATATATAGTATATTAAAACCGGACCGTAAAACTGGAGTACCGGTTTAGGAAGGTAATCGGTGCGTAATCGGTTTTGAAAAATACAAAATTGGTACATACTGGTTCAGTCTTAAATTTTGTCCAAAACCAGACCGAACCGGATCAGTTATACCCCTACCTATTTCTGACAGCAAATGGATTAGTCCTACACAGGTAGTACCTAAGAAATCTGGTGTGACTGTAGTTAAGAATGTTAATAATAAATTGATTCCAACTAGAGTTACTACTGGTTGGTGCATGTGCATTGACTACAGAAAACTAAATTCAGTCACTAGGAAGGATTATTTTCCCCTACCATTCATGGATCAAATCATTGAACATGTAGCGGGCCATAAATTTTAGTACTTCCTAAATGATTATTCTGGATATAACCAAATTGAGATTGCTCCTGAGGATCAAGAAAAGACCATATTTACATGTCCATTTGATACCTTTACATATCAAAGGATGCCATTCAGACTTTGTAATGCTCCTGCTGCATTTCAAAGATACATGATGAGCATATTCAGTGATATAGTAGAGCGTTTTGTTGAAATATTCATGGATGATTTTTCTATTTTCGGTAATTCATTTGATAAATGTTTGACTCATTTGGAAAAAGTACTAATTAGATGTAAAGAAAATAATTTGATTTTAAACTGGGAAAAGTGTCATTTTATAGTCACTCAAGGGATTGTCTTTGGTCACATTGTCTCTTCTCAGATCTATTCTAGGTCATGTAGGATTTTACAGGAGGTTCACTAAAGACTTCAGTACAATTTCTAAACCATTGTACAATTTATTGTCAAAGAAAAATTCTTTTGTGTGGATTGAGGATTGTGAGTTAGCTTTTACAAAACTAAAAGGTATGTTGATTTCAGCCCCAATTATGCAATCACCTAATTGGAATTTACCATTTGAAATTATGTGTGATGTTAGTGACTATGCTGTGGGGACTATGTTGGGCCAACGTAAAGACAAAAAGCCTTGTGTTATTTATTATGCAAGTAGAACTTTAAATAGTGCTCAAATGAATTATTCAATAACTGAAAAAAAGCTACTTGCAGTAATTTTTGCACTTGACAAATTTCGTTCTTATTTGATTGGGTTCCAAATTATCATTTTTACTGATCATGCTGCGTTGAAATACTTTTTAGTTAAAAAAGATGCAAACCCAGGTTGCTTAGATGGATTCTTTTGCTACAAAAATTTAATTTGATAATTAAAGATAAAAAAGAAGTTGAGAATGTTGTTGCTGATCATCTATCTAGACTTGTTCTTTCAGATTCCATAGATATAGTTCCTATTAGAGACACATTTCCAGATGAGCAATTTTTTGGTATATCTCAATTGCTTTGGTATGCTGACATCACTAATTTTCTTGCTACAGGTAAAATTCTTCACATTTGGACTCAACAATACAAGAGGAAATTTTTTGTAGAGGTAAAAAAATTCTTTTGGGATGACCCATATTTGTTTAAATATTGCTCGAATTAGATAATTAGGCGATGTGTTCCTGATAGTGAATTTCAAAATGTGATGTCCTTTGTCACTCTAGGGCATGTAGTAACCATTTTTCTGGCAAGAAAATAGTTTTTAAAATTTTGCAATGTGGTTTTTATTGGCCTACCATTTTCGAAGACACCCATGAATTTTGTAGAACTTGTGAGCAGTGTCAAAAATTGGGAGGGATTATTCATCAAAATATGATGCCATTAAATCCAATTTTAGTTGTTGAAATATTTGATTGTTAGGGCATCGATTTCATGGGACCCTTCCCAGTTTCTTTTGGCTATATCTACATCTTGGTAGCTGTTGATTATGTGTCCAAATGGATTGAGGCTGTTCCATGCAAGAAAAATGATCATAAAGTTGTGCTGAAATTTTTTAAAGAAAATATTTTATCAAGGTTTGGAATACCTCGAGTCATTATCAGTGATGGGGGTAAATAGTTTTGCAACAAGCCTTTCGAGGCCTTAATTCAAAAATATGTTATTATACGTAAGGTTGCCACCCCTTATCACCCCCAAACAAGTAGCCAAGTTGAGATATCCAATTGAGAGATCAAATTTTTTTTAGAAGAGACAGTTAACCACAAGTCACAAAAATTGGTCTTTACGACTAACCAATACACTTTGGGCATACCGTAATGCTTTTAAAACCCCGATTGGTATGTCCCCATATAGACTCATTTTTGGAAAGGCATGTCACTTGCCTGTGGAATTGAAACATAAAGCTTATTGGGAAATTAAGCAATTCAATTTTGATGTGGATAAAGCTTGCTCTCTTCTTAAGTTTCAGCTTAATGAATTAGAGGAAATTAGGAATGAATCTTATGAAAAATCTCACATTTCCAAGGAGAGAATGAAAATTTTTCATGATAAAAATATTTTTTGAAAGTCTTTGAGCCTTCCCAAAAAGTTTTGTTGTATAATTCAAGGCGCCATTTGTTTCCAGGCAAGTTTCGATCCCGATGTATTGGTCCCTTGGTTGTAAAAACTGTTTATCCTTTTGGGGCCATTGAGATAGAAAACCCAGAGAATGGTAATGTTTTTAAAGTTAATGGACAAAGATTGAAACCATTTTTGGGTGATTTTACTCTAGAGGTTGAGTCCACTACTCTGGAGGATCCTACTTATCAGAATTAATTTTTGATTTCTCGTTGTATATGCCATATTTGTTTGTTTTCTTTTTCTTTCTTTTACTTTTTGTATCTTCTAACTTTGACAGAAATTTTCTCCTTGTGTGCACTTGAGTATCTCAGGTGACTTCTTTCCTCTCTGTTTAATCATTTTCGTTCCAATATATGTTCTGCAGTGTTCATCAAACATTCATTCACTAAACATTAAGGACAATGTTACATGTAGTTGGGGGAGGGTTTTCTGTTGAAAATGTGTTAGTTTATAAAAGTTTAAAAAAAATGGAAGTTTTTTTTTTTTGTGATGTGCATTGAAACACAAATGATTAACACACATTCCTTCTAGCATTTTTGTGAAATTTGAGCATCTTGGTGGAGTAATTAAGCGGGATTATTTTTGTGAAATTTGAGCATCTTGGTAGAGCATGACTTATGATACATCATATTTTGTTGAGGTGTGACTTGAAATACCGGGATGTGATATTTATTGAGATAAGAATTAGTATGATTTAAATAGAATGAAAGCAAGTTTTGAAAGAACATTTTGCACACGCTTATACTTGTAGTGTTTCTCATTAATATTCATTGATCTAAATAGAAGTAAACTGTAGAACTACCGAGCCTTATATTAAAAAAAAAGAAAAAGAAAAAGAAGATGAAAGCGTGTTAGCTATCCTGAATAAAGGGCTAGAAATAGTTATAAAAAACTTTGGAGGTTGACTGTTCAACCTTTAAATAGAGTATGCGTGAAAACTGCTAGTCTCTTGGGTTTTGAGGTAGTTAGAATCAATAATGATTAATCTTATGGTTGAAAAATCTTATGATAAATCATGCTTATTAATGAGGAACACACAGAGATTTAATCACCCACACATATGAGTTCTAAGACATTTGCCCAATTCTAAGTAAACAATTGTTGAGACTTTCCTTGTGAATACAACTCCTGGTGTTGAGTAGTCACGAATAAACTCTTGTGAGAATTCATAATTGTGTTTGATTTTTTTTTTTTGGATTTCAAGCTTTATGCAATATTCATCTCAATTAATTTTCACTATTTTAAACAAGGATTAGCAAAACGCTAGTTGGGGGTGTGATTGAGCTGAAATATTGCATATTTCATACGTTTAGAACTAATATATTTTAATTAGTTCATGACATTATTATTGGTTTTAGATGGAAAAAATGGTTAATTAACATAAATTTTAGTTGTGGTTTAAATTGATTAATATCATGATTTATGTTTATTTTTATAACCCACGATTTAATTGGGCAATAACTCCTCACATGCACAACACATTTTTTTCATAGACTAGTCTTACTTTTCTTATATTTATTATTTATTTTTAGTTTCTATTTCATTCTCAGTTTCTCAAAGTTAATCACTCAAACAAATGAGGCATCACGCATGAGCCTTTCTTGGAGTATGATGACTTAGCTTTTGGAAAGGGAGGCACGCAGATGGTTTTTTGGGAAATGAGGATAGACTTACACCAATGGGAGAAAAACACCAAAATGCTGGATAAAAAGAAGGAAAAGAGGCACATAGAGGAGTTGTTTTCAGCAATAAGAAAAGGAAGGAGTGATTTACGAAGAGGGACCTTCAGTTTTTGGGTTTGGACGAGAATGGGAAAAATGTAGAGGGGCTTTTGTTTGAGCTGAAAAATTGCATATTTTAGTTATTTAAAACCAATTTATTTCAACTGCTTCGTGACATTATTATTGGTTTTAGATGAAAAATAGTTAATAAACATAAATTCGAGTTGTGATTTCTAATTGATTAATATCACGTTTATGCTTAATTTTATAACTATGCTTAATAATCAGACTCTTCATGCGACTAGCCGACGTGATCAGTTTCTTATAAAGCTACGTTCGGAATATGAATCTGTTCGCTCCTCTTTACTGAACAGATCTCTTGATATTTGTTTTGGAGAGTTACTTCGTGAAGAACAACGTCTTAGTACGCAAGCTATTCTGGAGCAATCTTATGGCAGTTCTGGGATGTCAACTGTAGTTTATGCTGCACACGGACGAGGACCCTCTATCAATTATAAAAACTTGCAATGTTTCTGCTGCAAGGAATATGGGCATATTGCTACTAATTGTCCTAAGAAATACTATTCTTATTGCAAGAAGAAGGGTCATATTATTATAAACTGTCGTATACGTCCTCAAAATTGTCAGCCTCGAGCATTTCAAACTTCTATAGCACATGGCTCTTCCTCAGTTGCTTCCTCTGATCTTGCACCTCCTGCAGCAAATTACTGCACACCAGAAATGGTGCAACAAATGCTAATTTCGGCCTTATCCGCCATGGGGTTTCAAGGTAAAAATCCAACTAAACTCTGGTATGTAGACTCAGGTGCTTCTAATCACATGACGAATACTCCTACTGCTCTATGTCATGTTCGGCCCTATGATGGACAATCTGCCATTCAAACTGCCAATGGTAGTTCTTTGCCAATAACTGCTGTCGGAGATGCATCTTCTCAAATCACTGATGTATTTCTGGCTCCTCAACTATCCACAAGTCTTATTTCTGTTGGTCAATTAGTTGATAACAATTGTGCTGTTCATTTTTCTGGTAATGGTTGTGTTGTGCAGGACCAGGTAATGGGGGAGCCGATAGCGAAGGGACCTAAAGTGGGGCATTTGTTTCCACTATTTTTACCTGTTACAGTACTTTCTTCAGTTTCGTCTATTAAATCTTTTACTTGTCATAATGTTCCAGATCTGAGTATGATATGGCATCGTCGTTTATGCTTATCAACTATTTTTCATCTAAAACCAATAATAATGTCACGAAGCAGTTGAAATAAATTGGTTTTAAATAGCTAAAATATGCAATTTTTCAGCTCAAACAGCTTTGGAGCAGAGCAGAAACAGTGGGACTTCTTTTGGTTTTTCAGCAGAGCAGAAGATAGACGGAGGGAGACGGCATCTTGGGGAGTGTTTTACAAAAGAAGAAGAAGAAGAAGAAGAACAAAAAAGCTGGGTTGGCAGCAGGAAGAGAGATATGCCTACAGAAAAAAAGGGTGATTCACGAAATATGGAGGGAAAAAAAGGCAAGAGAGGTAGCTAGCATTTTTTTGTTTTTGTGGGGGGAAGAAACATAGGACAGACTACTAAGTAGGGAGATTCATTTTCATTTTGAGGATGAAACGAAACAGAAGGAGAAGTTGAGGGACGCTCTGTCTGGCATGGTGATAGCAGACAGAGAGAGTTTTTATTGTTTTCATTGCAAAGCGAGACACATGTGAACGCTGGACTGGACAAAAAACTTGACCAACCCGTGTGAATCACGGTATTGAGAAGTCCCACATAGTTTAGGAACAAACTCATCCTGGGCTTTATAAGAAGTTATCCTACTCCTTCTATCAGGTGTTTTAAGGGGAGAAATGAGTGTTTCTATATACTATCAAAGCAGGCTAACCTATGACTAATGATGGGTTCCTACGACCTACCCACGATGATGGTTCCAAAAATACTGACCTACACGTGAGGGGACATATTGAGAAGTCCCACACGACTTAGGAACAAACTCATCCTAGGCTTTATAAGGAGTTATCATACTCCTACTATTAGGCCTTTGAAGGGGAGAAATGGGTGCTTCTATACACAACTTTGTCTCATTCTTGCATCCATCACAACTGAGACCAAATGGAGAGGGGCTCTGTTTTAGAGGGGAAGAAATAAGGGAGCTGGGGAGTTTTGCAGGACCGAATGGGAGGTCCGTAGCATCTTTCTTGAGAGAGGTTTCGTGGAGAGTTTTCCTACTGGAGCTTCAAACTGGAGTTTCTCGGCAGCACTGAGACACAGAAAGAATAGAAACTTTTGGAGAAGTGGGACGTTGGACGAAGTGAAGTGAGTTGGACTTCAACAGAGGGATTAGACTAGTTTTTACAAAAGTTGGGATCTTTTCGTTCCAGGCTGGGACTGAAGAACGAGAGGACAAGGATCACGCTGGACAAAGAGAGGAACGCAGCTTCTGTTTTGAGGGAGTTTTTTTATTATTGATCTTTTCTCCATTCTTATTCTCTTGTCTTGATTGTTTTCTAGTATTTTCTTGCATTTTATTTTAGTTTTATCATGGAAAATATTTATTTGATTTCCACGACTCTTTTGATGAACATGGTTGGCTAAACTTTTGTTCTAAGGTTAGAGGTGAAGTCTAATGGTTTAGACATTGTTTTTGAATCAATATTGTGGGTTTGATCGATTGAATGATTTTATTATCGGATATTTTGATTGTTTACATATTTATCTTGATTCATTGTGATTTTCGAATACAGTGAATGCTTGAAAAAAATTTCAGTGATATTCAAATGAGTTTGTGAATTTTATAATCATTAATCGTTCATGTTTAATCATTAGTGTCTATATTTTTTTACCTTAAATGTTAAATCTCCCAATTAAATGGAATCATTATTTTATCTTAATTGAAGTGAATTGATCAAAAATAATATTTTAAATTATTAGAAGGATCCTTGGAACCTTAGTCATTCTCCATATCAATTTATTTTATAATTTTAGTTTTATTCTATTACTTTAAAAATCTTCAACTTAGTAATTTTTTTTTTATTTGATTGCACATTCATTTTAGTAATTTATTTTCATTGTTTAAGTTATTTTCTTTATCACATAATTCAATCCCTGTGGATTCGACCTTGTTAGGTACTACAACACATGTATACTTGTAGGTAAAACTACAGTAAATTTTTAGTTCACTAGTTTGAGTCAAAGTTGTGACGCCCCCCAAATCCCCACGTACCCACACGGGGAATTCGAGATGTCTGGATGGTGACAACCCGGGTCACCATCCTATCGACGAGTGCTAAGTGTGTGCAAACGGCACGTGTGCACAAGGAAATACGCAGCGGATAGCAAAGTCATAAAATTAAGTACCAGAATTTTTTTCTTAAATAAAATACAAAGTGGTTCAAAGGTACATAATAAAATATTACAAGTCATAAATATTGTTTCAAAACCAAATACAAAGCATGAACTCCAACTCAGATCTCCGGCAGAGCCGCATCCTCGGGCTCAGCCACCTCCTCCTCCTCGAACTCTGCACCAAAATCTACGGTACCAAAAATGGTGCCGCAGGTAAGTAAAATCCAAAACACCACTAGATAAAAACATATTAAACTCAAACAACAAGCATGAATGAATGCCAATGCACAAAACTCAAAACCATATTTTCCACGCACGCCAAAAACCCATTTGGTTAAAAACATAACCTTTAAAACCAAGCCTCGCCATTATCCCAGATAATGGCCCAAACCACCATTTTCCCAGAAAATGGATCACAAGTCCATCGCCATTTTCCCAGAAAATGGCCCGTATCCGAAAACCATAAAAACCAACCGATTATGCATGCACCATGATCTCCCCTAGGGATCATCCGCACACTCTGGCTCTGTGCCACACCGCAGGTAACGTCTACGCGTGTGACACCTACACGAGTGATGCCCAGACTCGCGCCTCCAACTCGCGCGTACCTGGCCAGGCCATCCTCTAGTCCCCGCCACTAAAAGGACCACGGAGTCGACACGACAGCGTTACCGTATCGTGCGATCCGGTCGTCGCCCAGCGACAACCCAGGGGATGTCACTCAGTATTATCCACTCCCGAGTGACCAGAGGAGCTCCACCGAGATAATAACCCATCCCGGCTTGGGCTCGTGATACGCACACTCCCAAAAATCCATTTACGCCAATAAAAAGGATTTTCTCAATTAAAATAAAATACACGTGCATGCCCATGTAAATGCAAATTTCAATGCTCGACAAATACAACAACCATAGAACAACAATAACAAGCA
>QGSO01001076.1:0-17002 GCA_011037825.1 Carya cathayensis
CTCAACCCAACAGGCTGAATATATCATTTGGGCGAAATGACTGGGTGGGTTAATTCGATCTGTCGAAGGTTACGGTCATCCCCTCTTTTTTTTGGACAAGGTGACGGTCACTTGATATTTGTGTAAGGCTGCTCTCTTTTGAACAATCTCTTCTTATTATAAAAAACGTCGAAAATCATATATTAGAGAAGGTCAATAGAGGATTTAAAATAAATAAATAAATCTAAGATATATATGAAACAATTATTTTTTTAATGTTGGATCATAATTTTTTTTTTTAAGAGAGTCTACAAAGGTTGAACACTCTAAATCTGTATTTAATAAATTAACTAGATATAATCCTATGACGAGCAACTAGTTCTGCCCGTATTCTCTTTAAAAAAAAAATAAAATAAAATCCAATGTTTAAAAATAGTAAGGCACTTAGCATGCCTCCAAATTATCTTGACACGTTACAACACATCCAAAAATTGAATTTTTATTGAGTTAAAGCAGTTAAATTTTGTTTTTTGCAGAGCTGGGATTGTTGTCGTTGTTGGTTTTATTTATTTATTTATTTTTTAGAGAAAATATATTTATAATTGTGAATTGTGTAACTGTCGCATAATCATTTTGAAAAAAAGTGAATAAAATATGGGACCCATATGAAAAAATTTAATTTTAATAGTGGATCTCATTCTTTTTCAAAACGATTACTTGGTGTCTATGCATTTCACGGTTATATGTAGAATTACTTTTTTTAATCATTACAACTATCTCATTTCATCTAATTATTTATTTAAGTACTTCACCAATAGATCAGAGAGAAGAGGGAGAACTACCAAGATTAATAAATTCTGATACAAAGCAATGGAAAATGAATCTGTTGAAGGAAGTTTTTCTGGAACATGAGTTTGAAATTATTTTAAAAGCCTCAGTCAGTATCTGTGCTAGGGTAGATAGATTGGCCTGGAGATGCACTATAGATGGTAAGTTCTTGGTTAAGAGTTCTTACCACCTAAAGTGTGATTTAGTTTAGATCAAAGGGACAGGCTTCAAACCCAAAGCAGAACACAGAGATATGGTCTAAGATTTGGAAGTTAACACACAATAAATGCAGTGAAGAATTTCTTATAGAGAGCTAGTCTGCCCCACGAATCTCAATTTATTTAAAAGAAAGGTAGTGGACTCATCTCATTGCCCTATTTGCTTGATTGAACCAGAAACTGTCCTACATGCTCTATGGGATTGCAAAGCTGCTCAAGATGTTTGGAGGTCTAGCTCAAGGAGACTGTAGAAATGTAATTTAAATGTGGATTTTTTTTATGATATGTTATATCAATTTTTTACTTTTATTCCAGTTGAAATACTAGTAGAGTTAGCAGTGATAGCTAACTAGATTTGGAAAAGAAGGAATTTAGTGGTGTTTGAAGATAGTTTCATTTCTCCTGAGAAGTTGGTTTTGCAATCTTATAACATAATGGAAGAATATGGAAATGCAATGCCACAATTACAAACTCAAACAGATAACAGCAGTCAGATTTTGCCGTCATAGGAAGCTCCACCTTCTGGTATATTCAAGTTTAATTGGGATACTACACTTGATAAGAAGAATTGCAGAGTTGGAGTGGGAGTTATAGTCAGAAACAGTGAAGGTAGAGTTATAGCCACTTGTAGATCCTCGGGGAGTCTGTTTCCAAATGCTCAGCTAGGAGATTCTGTTGCATTGGTTAGGGCTTCTTTGATTTGTATAGAACTAGAATTGCAGAAGGTGATTTTAGAAGGAAATGCCCTTTCTGTGGTCAAGGCAATGAACAGCAGTGATGAGTGATGGAATTCAAATGGTTTAATCATAAGAGATGTTAAAAATATCTTACTAAAGGTTGAGGAGTGTGGTCTGTTAGGCATGTCCCTAGACGTATAAACAATGTTGCACATGTACTTACTAATAATGCTCTCTCACTCTGAGTAGTGTATTTTGTTGGAGGAAATTCTTCCATGCATTTGAATTTGTCATTTAGTTTGATGCTTATCAATGAGATCAGGCTTTTCTTCGAAAATAATAATAATAATAAATTTGAGAAATAAGTGGTCTTCAAGCACTTGAAAAGTAAAGCAGGAGAAAAAATGGCCTCCAATTGGGGTACGTAAAACTGGTGAAAAAGGATTGCGCACATTGGATTTTTCTTTTTTTCTTTTTAAGCTGCGCACATTGGATTTGAAACCAAGGCTTTGTTTTTATCTATAAAAATATAAAAAAAGTATATATATATATTAGTGTTTCAACGAATCGGAGTCATGATCTGATATAATGACTCTCATCATACATGTTAGGTGAGCTTCAAAATTTTTACGATTCATTAAATATCGATGAGAATTTTCAACTAAGACAACATGAGATGAGATCATTTCTCAATCCAAACAAGAGCCTACTCTTCTATTAGTTTCGGGTAGAATTTATAAACCACCACAAGAGCTGAGCAAACTTGAGCCACTGGGTCAAAATAAGATCATCGATGCCGTTTTTGTGGTGTACACACACATGATATATAATATAAATATATATATGAGGTATTAAAAAAAAAAAAAACCAAAAGCAAGTAAAACCACTTAATTAAATTACTTTTTATGGTAAAACATTTTTCATTTTTTTATTTATTATTTCGGTAATTGTATTTAAGATTTTATATTAATCTTAAACTTTAAAATCATAGTTCCAAACTTGAACGTATACCCAAAAAATAATAATAATAAAAAATAAATTGCCCATTTGTTTGATATTAATTATTAATGTGTATTAATCATCATTTATTCTAAGGTGAAGATGGCTAGCTAGCTAGACTGATGATCAGAAAAATGTTTTGATTTTGATTTTGATTTTGGTTGAAAAATGCATCAACCTATTATCTATAAAACTTCTTTTCCATTACAGTCACATCAACAACACATTGTTGGATAAGATTCTCCAACCTATATTTCTGATCTCTGATGATCATATATATATATATAGATCACTCATGTGAGGAAAAGGTTTTAACTGGAAATTAAAAAAAAAAAATCTGTCAAAACTTGTCATTCAAATCTGTGGACCTTATTGAACTTTGAAAATTGACCATAGTTTTTTTTTTTTTTTTCCTTTTCTTTTGTAAAGTAGCAGAGAAAAATCAAAGGTGGCTCCAGGGTTCAACGAAGAGCCAAGTGTATATATATATATGGCGTCCCTAACCCTTACCCTAACCATAGTTGTTGAGTAGTTTTTTTCTGACCCTCGATCTCGGCCTCCACGAGTCCACTCTCCTGATCTCCACTTGCTTATCTATAGCAGCTCATTGGTATTGTACGTAGCAGCCCCATGTTTTTTGGGGGCATTGACCATTGGGGGCTCCCATGCGCCACTTCGCAGGTTTCGACCGATCGAATTTTGTCTGTGCCCCTCCAAGCACCCACCCACCCACCAATTTGCAGTACTCTCAAGTCTCAACTTCGATCGTGACCTTCTCTTTCAACTTGATATTTTTTACCCATTAGCTGTCCTTTTTCTGCTTATTTAATTCTACTTTGTCCAGTACTTAGTAGTAATTTATTCTCCGCACATCAGACCATCTCATGATGACAATTAGCATACATATATATTATATATGCATTCATGGGATCCTGGAGAATCTTTGTGATGAGTTAATTATCTATATAATTAATAAATGTAAACTTGTCTGCGACAGAAAATTAGTCTCGACAAGTATTATATATATAAAATTTTTATGTGTAATTACTTTTATATTTTTTTATACATTTTAATAATATAATTAACTGCAAATTAAAATAAATATCTAATAACCCATTAATTATAATTAAAAGCCCCTTTTGTGGTAGTGGGAGACCACGCTAGGCAGCTAGCTCTCGTTGCCTAAATTGATTGGAAATTGGAATTCTTAGTACTATAGAATATCAATATATATCATCTACTTTTATTTATAATGACCTTAGTTTCCATTTGATCATTTTGCGCCTTGATATATATATATATATATATTATATCAGATTGGTTACAAAAAATCAAATAATTTCATCTTATCTTATGTAATCATTACAATTTTTTCAAATTTTTATACAAAATGTAATAAACAATTCAATTTTTTTAAATCTCAAAACTAATATTAAAAAATTATATTATAACAATATTTTATTCATTATTATTCAAAATATCTCATCTTATCTCATCTGAACTGTGTATCCAAACGGGCCACATGAATTAACTTGTTTAATCAAGTTAGGTTTAGATATAAAGATGAATTTAACTTATTTTATCTCATCATTATAATTTTTCTAAATTTCTATATAAAATATAATAAATAGTTCAACTTTTTCAAATCTCAAAAAAATAATAATATTTTATTCAACTTTTAACTTTCATCTAAACTATTTAATCTCATCTCACTATTTAAACAACCTCTTAATTTCAAATTAAACTTCATTATTGAATAATGTGATCATATTTATTTGATAGTACGCAAAGATCGTGACTTAAACCAAAAATCTTGACTTTTCTTATCCATATATTTTGTTTGACTTTCAGTCCATAGGCGAATATCGCTGATTTGAGATTCCCTCCCATTTATATCTAGATGATCGATGAATGAATTTCTAGTGTATGGATAGCCTATTTACCAAATTATTTTTGGTTTTATCATATTTTTCTTGTCTCTGATCTTTAACTCTATATATATATGATGATCTACAAACGAATATAATGTATATAGTAATATACCATATAATACACATATTTACCATGTAAAATTCATATAATTTATCTATATATATTAATTGTTAGTTGAAACTATTAGATCATGATGTATCATGTGGGATTTTTTAAGTACATGGTAGAATTGATTATTATATATACTGGAATTAATTGGATTAATTAATTATATCTTTGATGNGAGTATGAAAGGGGAAAAAAAAAAGCTGCGGCTACCACCAACTACAAGATCAAATCCACCAAATGAGCTCATCATTTACTTCAATCGGTCACCATTTAATTGTAAAAAAACTCCAACACCCAAAAAAATCACTTTTTTTTTTCTCTTTCAAAAAATCAAGTAATAGAAGGAAGCAGTTTTGATGGTTTTGCTTTGCTTCTACTGCTGCTGCTTGAATGATGGTTGTTGTCCGGCTTGCTCCGCGACTGCTGATGGCGGCAATCGAGGCTAGGCGAGACGGAGAGAAAGAAAAGACAGGGCCTTACCAGAGAGAGAGAGAGATTTTTCTGAAAAGTAAAAATAGAAAAGAGCAGAGAGGGAGTGAAGAAAAAAAAAAGCTCTGATCCCATCACCATTATTGTCGTTGGAGAAAGGCCAAATTTGATTGAGGAAGGTGGGTCCTAACGTGGAGAAACCTTCTGTCTTCTATCGTTGGAGAGAGAGAGAGAGAGAGAGAGAGAGAGAGAGAGAGAGAGTGGAGAGAGAGGGAAGAAAGAAGAGAGAAGAGAGAAGAGAGAATTATTTAGAACAATAATTCTGTGTGGTGGACCCATACAATTCATGTCGATCCGCAAATTTCTGTTCTAGTAGTGAGGCCCCATTGACGTAGTATGTTAATACCAATTAATTAATGTCCACAATCTCTAGCTCTCTAGGTCTACGTACGTGGAACAATCTCAAGCGCCCTCTCAAATCTACCTTTGATCTCCATTGATTTTTGGTTTTGATATTTCGTTTTTGTTTTTATCTTTTGGGGTGTCAATATTTTAGAAGATTTGGTTACAGATCGATAATGTTACATCACAGGAAAATGTTTTTCATAAGAACAAAGAAAGTCAGTTTTGGTTGATCACGTATCAATGATTTGGCTCCATAATATGTCAAATCAATCAAACAACTTGCAAGAGCTAATTGATGCTATTTATTCTATATAATTAAATATCCAAGTGGTAATATCTGTTCATTACAAATATACCGAAATAATTTGTGGGTCGTTTTCCTAAAGCATTATTATACGATTAAGATTGAAGAAACGGTTGTTATTTTTCCTCGACTGATCATGAATAATAATAATTCAGTTTATTATATATAAACCAATTAATAGTACTCATGACGTACACTTCCCAGCTATCATTATCGATCGATTGGAATCCCTATTTTGCTTTCACTCATATAATTATGATCATCACTCCTACATGGCCTCATCTTCAACCTGTTTGATGTGGCAGTTTTCACATGCCACAGTACTCTTCAATTGCATATGATCATAAGCATTGATAAGGTCTAATGTTAAAATTTACATATTAATTATTTCTACAATTATACAAATTGTATAAAGGGTGTGTGAACATATTAAAAGAAAAAAATCATAATGCTGACCAGTTGTCTCCGGACATTTCAAAGACTATTACGAAAAGTACTACCGATATAAAGATATTATACCAAAAAAAATCTAGAGTGTCGTAATTTCATTTGATTCATTATATCAATTTCATAATAAAAATAATTTTATAATCTGACTTATTATATCAAATCATATAATTTAATAAATTTATTTTTATATAATTTATTTGTAACTAAAGTATTTATTATCTCCCATATTATTACTCGATCAATCTCTTGTTGATTGATGAGGACGTAGATCACATGGCAATAGTGTATATGCCAGCCAAATCATGAACTGTTAATTTCTTTTATAATTGGTTTATGTTATGTTTAATCACCAATATTAATTTAAATTACTATTTTGTTTTTAGTGTGACTCGTTTGTAGGAGTTGTGACACGTCCACCCACTTAACTTTTTCTCATGTACAATAACTCTTCTTTCTCACCCATCATATCCCTTTCAATCAATACAATTTCCTTTTTCTAGAGTCTTCTTGGGTTCCTCCCCGCGCCCTTCTCTCGCTCTCTCTCCTATGGCCGCCCGTCTTCCCCGCCCCTTCTCTCTATCTCTCCGTTTCTTACGCGTGGTTTTTTCTTTTTTGTGGGCCCAATATAATATAATTATTATTAACATGTAATAATAATTTTATTATTATTATTAATTTAATTAGAATATAATTACTATTAACACCTGACCTAACCTTACGCCCATCCATACAAAAACATCTTTATCCTTTCAGCACTCCGTTCGTATTGTCGTGATATAATTGGCAACAAGTGTAGATTAATTTATGCTGATTATAATTATCAATCATATTGCATCTCGCAAACAGCATAATTTATTGGTCAATTCGTGTATATATATATATATATATATATATATATATATATAGCTCGATTCAAGGTATGACACGTACGTGCGGTACTGGGTTAGCCATGATACTACTGGAAGCTAGCTAGCTCTTACCATGTTACATATGTAATAAGTCTAATTTCTAGGTCATGCTTGATAATTGACATTGAACTTATAATATTTATATATATATATATATACACGTACATATGTTACAATTATTGTTTTTTATGATCTGTATTATGTTATATATATACTCTCATCAAAGTGTAACATCATATTCTGTTACTTACACGACATTGAACATCAGCCAAGACAATGATGTTCAACAAAACGTTTTTAGTTTTCTTGTTTTTTTTTAACGCCTCACATCAAAAATGCCACCTTCAAATCATTTTAATCACTTAGCAGATTTGGAAGTTTAAAATCGTAAATAGTAGATGCCAAAAGTGAAAGATTCAGAAAGATCATGTAAAGACTTTGCGTGATTAAAAACAAAAAGTATTAAGAAAAGTGTGAGAATATAATATTATATATATATATATATAATAATGATGTATGTTGGAATATGTTGCACAGGAATAATATAATATGCACCTTATAATATAATGCATTGGCTGGAACCCATTAGTTGGTTTCAAATCAAATCCATCTTATAAACATGAATGCAAATCGTGATAAATGAGTACAGCCCACTTGACATATAAAGATGAAAATAGAGAAAAAGGAGTAGATGGAGTTGTAGGGGGGGTGGGAGTGAGTAATTTTTTTTCTTCAAGGGCCCCACTGCTTTTTGTTTTCCCACACCACTATTCTAACCACCGCCTCCCGTCTCTTTCTTTCTTTTCCTATCTCTGTCTCTCTCTCTCTTCCTCCTTTCTTCTTCCGTCTTCTTTCTTAGTTCATCTATCTCTTCCTCCGACTTGGTCCCTTTACACAATTTTTGTGTGCGCTGTAATTAGTATATAATATACAAAAAGATACATAAAAGAGACTCAATCACAAATAAACTATGACCTCACTTCATCGAATATCCGCCGTTCATTTTGATGATAAGGCTGTAGATGGATCGGGGTTTGAACAATAAACCATTATCATTCATTTTTTTTCCTTGCCTTTTTACCCAGAATGCCTTTTCCAACGCAAACCTTTTTTTATTTTTTATTTTTTATCTTCTCAGTATTTCTGATAAGTTGATCTTCTCAGTATACTTGGTCTTAGTATAAATTTTCAACCTTGGCCTTCCCTTTGACAGTACTCTAAAGCTTAGACAAAGGATAACTTGCCAAAATGGCCATTGACATGCCCAGAAAAAGATGCCCTCTTGCAGAGAAAAGATCAGCAGAGAGATTTTCACCGGGGTTAAGTACCAGGTGTGTAAGGTGAAACCCCGGCCCTTAGGGAAGAAAAAAAAAAGTCGTTAAGAGGCATGTTAAAGAGGAATTAATGGCCCTTTTTCTTTCGGGAACAAACTGACGAAAATGTTTTTTTTTTATAGGGTCAAACTGACGTTAACTCTGTAATTGCCTTTGGTAATTAACCCATAAAATTGCCCTCTCAAGAACAGAAAAAACAACCCGTATAACCAACAACAGTTAAACTACTAACTTCTAATACTACTAACAATAATAATCAAGGAACCACAAACCTAAATTTCAAATAATATAATTTATAAATTCACTGAACAGAAAACAGAAAAAGGAGAGAGGAAAAATCTTAAAAAAATGACTTCCTTATTCATCTGATTATGAAGGACTCACCTGGTCATACAACAGCTGAGAATCGGTAAAAGCATATACCCGACGGATGTCGTTTAGGGAAGCCTCCACCAGACCATCCATCAGAGCCAAGTAATCAGCGACCGATTCCTCAACATAAAAATCGAGCTTTTTCTGCACCCAAAGAACAGGAGCATTGGCTGATCTTTCCATGACCACCCCAATTCCAGAAATCCCAGAACCAGAGTCCCCAACATCAGCTATCGAAATGCTCTTGAAGAACATCTTCGCTGAAAATTCATCAAGATCTTTTTTTGACTCTTCCTTCACAGGTTCTTCAATCCCCTTCCATACTTTCTCATCCTCGCAACAACTCCGAAAATCTTCCTCATCTTCTTCCCTGACTAAATTCGCAGAAGATTCATCGTGAAGAATTGCCCGACCCTCCATTTACAATACCTATATCTCAAATATCTCACACCAGCCCTACAAGTCTAATACTTCTGATGTGTGATTTTTAATAAAATCTAAAGATTTCCCATCAGCATACACGATCTGAAACTATGTGTCGGCGCCTATACATCACAAAATCACAACGAAAAATCCATGTCAAACAATGATCTTTCGCCCTTATTTCTCCTTGCGCCACCGGACCGTGTTCTTGATCATGGCCAAGGCATCCTTGACCTTGAAATCCCTGGCTCTCAGGAACTTCAAGAGGATCACATCGCTTCTCTCGTCCTGAAGCAGCGGAATATCCCAGATGGAGACCTCCTCAGGCGGAGGCGGAGGAAGTGTGGGGACTTCTTCTTTTGGCTCCGCCGCAGCCTCCTTTACCTCAGTGGCTGCCTCCTCTGGTTTGGTTGTTGTCCGAAGAGCCGAGACCTCGACTACTATGGTCTCTTTGATTGCCTCCACACTCTTGGTCGTATCATCCTTATCGGCGGCGGTCACTTTTTCCACCACCTCCTCGGCAATGACCTCGGTGGGTGGTGCTGGTGGAAAATTCTCTTATTCTTTGGCTTCCACCGGTGGAGTTGTCTCGGTCACAGTTTCGGCCGCCACCACCTCAAACACAACCTCTTCTTTCTTTTCCGCCGGTGGTGGTGCTGTTACAGACTCGTAGGTCTCCACCTTGGGAGGCTCTTCATGTTCCGCTTCCACAGTGGGCGGTGCTACGGTCTCGTCCAAGCAGCGTCAGAGCGTTTAAAGAGAGACAGAGAGACTAACCAAAAATAGAGAAGAGCAGAGAGAGAGTAAAATATTTGAGGCGCAATTATTGGGGTGACTAAGCAGTAGCTTTTGAGGGAGGTGATGAGGATTTGAAAATGTATGTAGGGATAAAATGGGAATAAATTGGAGATAATAATTTAAATGCACTGTGCATTTTGAATTTTTTTTATTATATTTACTGTGTAAATTAACAAAAAATAAAAACGGAATGTTACTGTGCAAAATGGAATTACGGAAACGGAACGACAATTTAACTGTGTTTTACTGTAGTTAGCTCATAGGCGCTTATTATAATAGATAGATATATATATACACGAGGTATGAAAAAAAAAACCAAAAGCTAGTAAAGCCACTTAATTAGATTACTTTTTATGGTAAAACTTTTTTTATTTTTTTCTTATTTCTGTAATTGTATTTAAGATTTTATATTAATCTTAAACTTTAAAATCATAGTTCCAAACTTGAACGTATACCCAAAAAAAGAAAAAGAAAAAATTGCCCATTTGTTTGATATTGTTATGAAACTTATGAATTTCATTAAATGTTATAGCGATATATATAGGAGTACAAAGGAGTTTCTATAACATTCTGGAGTATTCCAGAGTCGCTATGCATTTGACGACTAGCACTATGCATTTGACGGCTAGTACTATGCTTTTGACGACTAGATAAAAGTGGTCATACAATACAATTTGAATTTGGTTTCTAACACTCCCCCTTTGGATGACCACATATAAAGAATATGCCTCGTTAAAACCTTGTCATGGAAAAACCCAGTGGGAAAAAACNGAAGAGCAAGGAGTTGTAGAGCAAGGAGTTGTGCTGGCAAGGGAAAAGGGAGAGGTGGAGGAGGAGGTAGCTCGGCTCTCGGAGTCGTGTTCATTTACCACGTCGAATGGTGACGATTCGTCTAGCAGTACCACGGAGCGTATGTCGAATATTTCTCCTAACGGGAGAGTTAGGCCTACTATCACGTCTTGGGAAAAGGGTGTGCTTCTGGGACGCGGGTCGTTCGGATCAGTGTATGAAGGAATCTCTGAGTAAGTTTTTATTTGCTCGAACTACATAAGCACTTCCTAAATCAGCTTTCTGGCGTAAGACAATGTTAAGTGTGCGATTCTTTTATCTGGAGTTTTCTTTAGATATCTTCCTCTTTTTGTTTTTGTTTTTATAAGCAGATATCTTCCTCTTAAGCTAACAATTAAGATGTTTTCCTCTTAAGTTTGAAGGAATGACGATTGAACTTGGTGTGTGTAACTTAGCAATAAAAAAATGTATTAGGATTCTTCTCCTCCTTAAAGGGTAAGGCTTCTATCAGAGGACCCTATTTAAGAGGTTTTCCCTATTTTCACTTTAAGACATTTTCATGTACTAGCCCCTAACAGCTAGAGATCCACATTAGAGCTTCAAATTGGATCATCCTCGGAAGAAAAATAAAGGAAACTAGATTACTCAAAGAAGTAGGTCTAGCAAATCCTTAGCTAGATAGAGAAGTTTTTTTTTACTGGTATTGAAAAAAAAAAAAAAATCCTCAATCAAGCTAAGGATTTGCAACTATTTGCCAACTTAGATTTGTATCTCTAATTCTATATCAAGTTTAAGATCTGATCCCATATGATTTTTGGACCTATTGAGAAGTTAGGTCCGCATGATTAGGGCCCATTCATAGTTTCAAGCATTTGACGAGGCATCTCGTATAATTTTGAAACATAAACTAGTTTCTGTAAACTAAATTCGATGGAAGTGCCTAAATGTAAGGGAAGTGCCTATATTTATTTATCTTTTTAGACATTTTCAGCTCCTAAACTTTGTTACTCTCTAAGTTGTTCTCCTGATAACACCTGCCTCTTTCATCATTCATTCCTTCAATTAATAGAGCAGTGGTATTATTATTGAGAAGTCCACGATTGGAAAAGGTTTTGAGTATAAGACGATTTCAGTATGGGAATATATTCAAGTCAACCTATCAAAAAATATATATTCAAGTTGTATTCAGCAGTCAATTGCAATCTTTATCACACAAGTCATACCTCTTCTAACTGTGACCCTGATGATTTCCTTGCACCATCTCTTTTCTTTTCTATTCTTCAAATCCATTATGTGCTGCAATGAAGAGTAACCTCCTAACACGCACAATTTTCCGATAAAAAGTTTCTATATCTCAACGGGAAATGATTTGAATCTAAGGCCCTACTGCATAACATTTTACACTTACTACCTGCAAAGTTCCACTGCCTACGTTGTGTTGTTAATAAACAAACAACAAGTGGTTGATAAATATTCACGTACTAAAATCGTCTTATACTCAAAACCTTTTCCAGTCATGGACTTCTCAATAATACTACACTACGTTGTGTAGTGGAGCTTCTTGCATGTTGGTATGGTTGTGAGGTGAGAAACGATGCTGCTGCCTGGTGGAGAATGATTCCTTTGTGTTTAATATGGTGTCTATGGCTGGAAAGAATTGGGAGATGTTTTGAAGACAAAGAGTGCTCTTTGGAAGATCTTCGAAACTTTTTGTTTTATACTTTGAGTTTGTGGGCTAAGATCTTTGTAAGGAATGATGAGAATGTAATGAATCTGTTTCTATTTTAGTTTTCCTGTTGTCTGGACTGTAGTAGGTATTTCCTTTGTATACTTCGTGTATACTTGGGCTATGCCTATTTGTGATAATAAAATTCTTATTACTTATAAAAAATAAAAATAAAAACAAAGTGGTTGATAAAGTGTTTTTCAGCTGCTTGCCTCATTAGATCCTCATAAGCTTGTGGTCAAAGTTTTTGACAGGAGACATAAGATTGTCCCCCCCAAAACATGGCTCCTTCCTCTTGTTCAATATACAGTGATATTTTAATGCAGCCGTGGAAGATCGATCTGCTGTTACTTTTTTATTTCGGAGATTCCAAGTTTTATTTTGTGGCCCACATGCAATCTAAGACTGGGTCAAGTATCATATGATTTTGAAGTTAAGTCATTTAGGAGTTTTAGGTTGAAACAATTCTTGAGATGGGGTTTTATTTTTATGGGTTATGGTTAGTTTTGTACCGAGGGGAGAATTGTTGCTTTCGAAAGTCTTGTAAATTGAGGATATTTTGAAAATATTGTAGAGTATTGGAGTTTTTCCTGTGTGTTAGTTTGTTTTCTTGAGTCTAAATCAAGCAGACAATGGAACACGTTCAAGACTTTCGTTAATATACTTTAAGCAGATGAAGTATCTAGGTGTTTTGGTAATGGACTGCTGACTATCTGGTTATTGGAGGTATATGTGCTGTAACTGTTCTCTCTCCCTTCTTATTTGCATTCTGGTATTGTTCATGGATATTGTTCACAACCTCTATTTTCTTCTTTTTCGACAACCTCAAGTCAAGCCTTTCTCCTTAGCTATCAAAACATTAGAATCCCATATATTTTCTTGCCATTAGCCTTTCTCAATAGCTTTCAAAACATCAAAACAAGCCATACAGTATCTACTTTTGCTTCTACTTCATAGTTGCTGCAGCTTGTCATCCTCTGTTTCATCCCCTTTTCACCCCTTAAATCAAGCTGCAAACATTGTAATATTTCTGTCCATAATTCTAATGTCCTTAAAAAATGATTTTGAAACCCTAGGCCCACCACAAACAGACATTGACAAGTTTTCTCTACTCTTACCTATGTCACACGAATTGATCTCGTCATTTCCTTGTCTTAAAGCAGTTTGATGAACTAAGAGCAAGCCTTTGATGCCATCTTGGTGTCTAAAAGATTGCGATTGGAATGCTTGTGGTAATGATTTGTATTGGACCGTAACTAGAGGCAAAAACTGTAGAACATACACCTGTGAGAGTGCAGCCTAGTTTGGATTTGGGATCAGCAGACTTAGACATCCTAGGTTTGAATCGTTTAATCCCAAACTAGGAGTTTTTTTGAAGTACTTGATAAATGGTCTGTCTGGTGGGGTTGTGTTTCCAAGGTTTACTCTTTAGGGTTGAGTCCAAAGGCTTTTGCCTTTGTGAGGTTTCACATCATCAGAAGAAAGTGTTGGACATATGTTTTTGGGTTTCACTTCATTTCATATCAACCGTAGAGGAAGGGGTACCTAAGTTGCAAGTAAGCATGAATAAATTATGGACAAATAAATTATTTAATATTCATTAATCATATATAAAATGTTAGAATTTTAATATAGGCCGTTATGAATACTAAGGTACTAAGTTAGTAACTATTAACATCATAAATGTAATTATAATTAATTATTTTTTTAATAAGTTAGTTACATAATCCACATTAAAGATCTCATGGACCGAATCAGACCTTTTGGACCGACTGGATTGATAACTAACGATCCGGTCTATAATCGGTCCGGCAAAAAGGGTGGACCGAAATTTTCTGTCCGTGACCCTCCCGGACCGGACCGATTACACCTCTATGCACACTTACAAAAAACTTTTTGCCGAGGTCTTGTGCACCACCTTGGATTATTTGGGACTTTATTTTGGACACATTGGTGCCAAAAAAAAATGATGCCACCTCCAAAATCTTATTTAAAACCTAAAATGATGCCTACTTACCCTTTTGCGTTTATGCTCACTAATGTGCTTAATGTTCTTATTATGCTAGTTTTAGTGTTATATAATGACTCAAAGAAGGCCCAAACCATATATTTTGTATTCCGAAAAGACTTAGTCAATGTTACAATTAGGGCTCGTTTGAACACGGGGAGTATTTTAGAACTATGTGAATAGTAGTCAAATGGTTTGTGAATAGTTGTGAAATTGTTTGAGTTAATATGTTTTATTGGAATTATTGTAAAGGGAAAGAACTTCTCCTTCCCAAGCAATGTGAGATTCCATTCACTACCTTCCTATATTCAAATCCAGGGTATTACAGTCCCTCTTCTCTGATATAATTTGTTAATTGACCTAAGGAAGACCCAAGCCACGTCTAAGCCTATACTCTAAAAGGACCAGCCAATATTACAATTGGAATCGCTTAGACTCATTACAAAGGGCAAGAACTTCTCATTTCCAAACAATTTGGATCACATTTCACTTTCCCATACTCAAGGGGTTCTATATGTTGAGAGCATGACTTTTTGATATTTTTCCAAAAGAAAAAAAAAATCATGACTTTTGTTGATGTCTCTTCTGAGAGGTTTTCAATGGTGGCAGCTTCCTACATTTGATTTTTTCAGTGATAGCTTGTCATATTCAGTTGCTTTAATTTCTAATGTCATGCTGAAATTGGGCAGATTCTTTGATACTGAATAGATACGGAACTAAGGGGTTTCAGATCCCAGATGTTAGAAAATAGCAGATTTTTGTGTAGTATTATTATGAACCGTGTAGTTGAGAGGTTTTATTATGGGATTTCTTAATTTTTTTTAAATAAAAAATAAGTATTTGAGTAATTTATTAGAAAATGCAAATGGCATAGCCCAAGCACACATAAAGAATACAAGAGGATCACCTAAGGGAACACTTAATCTTTATATGGACAATTGTGCCTATTGCTGCCTCTGTTTAGTTAGGAACTGGTGTTCCGCCTAAAGACCATTCATTGTAACCCTATATTTGCCTTTTGCCAATGTTGTTTGATGGAAAAGATACTTAATCTGGTCGTCTTGTGATAACGGTCTTGTAGTTTTTACGGTTGGCAAACATGATAGAATAGAAAATGTTTTGTATGTGTCATGGAGGTATGCATTTCATTGCACAGATCCTGGTCTTGGATCTTCCAAACACGTTGGAATGCTACTTGTTTGGTCATTTTGAAAGAGGGATCCATTTTTTTTCCCTTTTCTTTCCTATTTCCCGTTCTGCAGTTATTCCATCACTATGATGTGTTTGTTTGCACTCCTCGTACTTTGGCAATATTATTTTTATGTCCAAAAGTTTTTGTACTTCTGCAAAATGCATAAGTTCTTGGCTAATTGGTTATTTTTTCTTCATCAATTATTGTTAATTTTCCTACCCCCCTCCAGAGATGGAATCTTACTTGCTGTGAAGGAAGTTTCACTGCTTGACCAAGGAAGACAGGGAAATGAAAGCGTTTTTCAACTTGAGCAGGTGAGACAGGTTTATATTTTGTTCTGCTGTAATATTTTGGTTTTGATTACTGACATACAATCGCAATAACATCCCGGGAATTGAAAGTACCGTGTTCCTTTTATTTTATTTTTTAAAATTTCTGCCTTGATTCTTATTTCATCACATATGCTTCCTTTTCAGGAGATTGCTCTTTCAAGTCAATTCGAACATGAGAACATAGTTCAATATTATGGCACAGCTAAGGTATCTTCTTTTCAAAAAAATTTTGATGTTGTTTTTAAGTCCTGAACTTGTAATACCACAGGAAGTAGTTATTCTAAGTTTAAATTGCTCCTATTCACATCATGATACGTAAGCATCTTCTTCACAATGACTTGTGTGGTACTTCTTGGCATGATACTCATGCCAATGGCCACTGGTTCTTATCCGCACATTTATGAAAGCGAACTACTGTGTGTGCTATCAAAGTACAAAATATTAATATCTACTCCTTTCTGATACATAATTTATTATTATTAAGCAATTCCACACTCTCTTTCTTAATCACATACCAATTCAAACGGTGGTAATGTATACATACAATACGGTGTGTCTCATAGACGTATAGCTGTAGCCTGACATCTAGTTCTGGGGTTTTTACCATGTCAGCACCACTCGCTATAAATAAATTTTAAAAAAAATGTCAGCGCCACTATATCCTTGTGTTTGATATGATGATTCTTTTTCTTTCGAAATTGCATTACCAATCACTTTGAACAGTGCCCAATATGTTTTTCTAACTGTTTTTTAAATAGATTTTCTGATTAATCAAGCCTATCTTATGCTCT
>QGSO01001077.1:0-28790 GCA_011037825.1 Carya cathayensis
CAAACCAAATTTAGACGCATCGCTGAAAACTACAAATGGCTTATGCGGTTCTGGGAGTGCTAACACTGGTGCAGTCGTCAACCTGTTTTTCAATTCTTGGAAGCTTCTCTCACACTGATCTGACCAAACAAAATCTGCATTCTTTCTAGTCAAAGCTGTGAGAGGTCCGGATAGGCGAGCAAATCCCTCTGCAAATCTTCGGTAATATCCGGCAAGTCCCAAGAAACTCCGGATCTCGCGCACTGTTGTCGGATGTTGCCATGACAAAATGGCCTCCACCTTACTAGGATCAACAGCCACTCCGTCTCGGGAAATCACATGCCCAAGAAATCTGACTTCCTCCAACCAGAATTCACATTTGCTGAGCTTAGCATACAACTGGTGTTCTCTTAATTTTCCAAGAACTAGACGAAGGTGGCAAACATGCTCTTCAACATCTTGGGAATAAATCAGAATATCATCGATGAATACTACCACAAAGGAATCTAGATACGGTCGAAATACCCGATTCATCAAATCCATGAAAGCAGCAGGGGCATTGGCTAACCCAAACGGCATCACTTTAAATTCATAATGCCCATATCTCGACCTGAAAGCAGTTTTGGGCACATCCTTATCTCTTATCCTCAACTGGTAGTATCCTGACCTCAGATCAATCTTCGAGAACACAGCTGCTCCTTGAAGCTGATCAAATAAATCGTCGATCCGTGGGAGAGGATATTTATTTTTGATGGTCACCTTATTTAATTCCCGATAATCGATACACATACGGAGGGTTCCATCTTTCTTTTTAACGAACAGCACAGGCGCACCCCACAGTGAAGTACTTGGTTGAATGAACCCCTTATCTACCAGCTCTTGCAACTGAGTCTTCAACTCTTTCAATTCAGCCGGTGCCATGCGGTAAGGAGCTTTATGTACAGGAGCTGCTCCAGGTTCCAAGTCTATAACAAATTCCATTTCACGAACAGGGGGTAGCCCAGGCAAGTCTTCCACAAACACATCTGGAAATTCCTCCACAACCGGAATGTTTACCAAAGACTTCTTCTCAGACGACGTAGACACCATCTGAACTAAGAAGGCATCCGCTTCCCATGCAATCTCTCTTCTTGCTTGAATTGCCGATATAATTGTCGGCTTTTCTTTTAGCTTACTCCCCGCAAATTCCAGACAATCACCATGAGGAAGCTGAAAGCTAATTACCCGACTTCTGCAATTAATACTCGCAGAATATTGGTATAGCCAATCCATCCCGAGGATGATATCAGAATCCAACAGCTTAAACACCACCAAATCAGCATCCAAGAATCTTCCATCAAAATTTAATGGGCAACCCAAGGCAACCTTGGAACACTATACCATTTCACCATTGGGTAAAGCCACTACCAAGGACTTTGGCAAAGGTTCCGTGACCACATTACACATCTGAGCAAAAGTGGAAGATACAAACGATTGTGATGCACCGGAATCAAACAATGTGCAAGCATAAAAATCGTACAACCGGACTCTTCCTGAATCAATCACATATACCCATGAAATCCAAAAAAAAAAAAAAAAAGAACAACCAACCCACGCCAAACATTAAATCCAAAAATTAATTTAGAATCATACCTGTAATCACTCCAACATCGTGGGTCGCTGGTGCTTCATCATCCACCTCTCCAGGGGTAACAGCATAAACCCGGGCTTGCACTGTTTGTCTTGGATTTGTTCTTCCACCTCTTCTACCTCCACGGCTTCCTTGAACTCGACTAGGGCACTCACGAGAAAAATGCCCCATCTGACCGCATTCAAAACATTGGTTACTACCAAGACGACACTCGCCTCCATGAGCTCTATTACATATTCCGCAAATTGGCACCCAGCCTCCCATACGCACTCCTGAGGCTGCTTGTGGTCGAGTCCCGGACCGCTGAACAAATTTCTGAGGCGAACCAGAGCTACTTCCCTCTCTAGTAAAACTCCGCCTTTTCTGACTTGTAGGAGAGCCCACACTCAAATTAATCTCTCGCTCCACAAGAGTGGCCACATCCACTAAATCCTGAAAAGTGGACATCCGGTGGCTGACCACCATACGGCGTATATCAGGACGTAGACCCTCCTGGAAACGCTCGGCTCCCATTTCCTCGGTGGCGATGAGGTGGGGAGCAAATCGCCCAAGTTCTATAAATCTTCGGGTGTACTGTTCCACGGTCATGCTCCCTTGGACCAAGTATGATAACTCTCTTGATTTTTGCCGCCTTACAGAAGTGGGAAAGAAGCGATTATTAAACTCTTTCTTGAAGCGCTGCCAGGTCACAGCGGCGAAAGACCCCAATTCTGACTCCAGCAGTATCCCACCATTCAAAAGCAGTGCCTTGCAACAGATAGCTGGCGTAGAGTACTTGTTGCGCCTCTGTGCAACCACACACCTCAAAAGTCCTTTCCAAGTCCTCCACTTTCCAGCTTGAAGTGGATCCTATTCTCCAGTGAAGTGTGGAGTTCTATGCGCCAGAAAGCGCTCATAGGTGCACCCAGCTTGCACCCCTCCACTAGGCCCTCCAGGTAGCAGCCATGGCCCTCCTTGTTGCCAAGGCCCTCCTTGCTGTGGCCAAGGACCTCCTGGTTGTGGCCAAGACCCTCCTCGTTGAGGCCTAAAATTCTGTTGCATAAATTCCGTCATTCGTATAGCTTGGGCAATGGAATCATCTCTCTGTGTATCGTCCTGCGACCCTTGTGTAGATTTCCTTGGTCTCACCATTTTTCCTGCCACCACAATCTTTGACCCCCTTTTAGAAAACAAAAACAAAAACCAAAACCAACACCACATAACAAGAAACAAAAGAAACCAGCATGCAATAACATAACTAAATAAATAAAACAAGCAAACCAGCTCAAACAAATACAAAACAAATAAAACACGTCAAATAGCAATTTTACTTAAAATAAATTTTAAAACACAACTTAAAAAAAACATTCTAGTACTACCTACGGGACATGTGGTTTTACCCAGAGCTGAACTGCTCTGATACCACCTGTGACGCCCCCAAATCCCCACATACAGACACGGGGAAATTGAGACGTCCGGATGGTAACAACTCGGGTCACCACCCTATCGACAAGTGCCAAGTGTGTGCAAGCGACAAATGTGCACGACGCAGCGGATAGCAAAGACATATAACTAAGTACCAGAATTTTTTTTTTCTTAATTTAATACAAAGCTGTTTAATAATACATAATAAAATATTACAAGTACAAATATTGTTTCAAAACCAAATACAAAGCATGAACTCCAACTCAATACTCCGGCGGAGCGGCATCCTCGGGCTCAGCCTCCTCCTCGATCTCTGCATCAAAATCTACGGTACCAAAAATGGTGCAGCAGGTAATTAAGATCCAAACGCCACTAGATAAATAAAAACATATTAATTCAAACAATATGCACGAAAGAATGCAATGCACATAACTCGTAATACCCATCTTACCACGCACGCCAAAAATCCCATTTTGGCCCAAAACATATCCTTTAATCATATCCTCTCTATTATCCCAGACAATGGCCCAAAAACCCGTCTCGCCATCTTCCTAGAAAATGGCCCAATAACCAATTCATCAGAGCACTGTACGCGGGAATCGCAAGCGGGACTCTACCACCATCATTGCTTACCACCATCCCTACACGTGCACCGTAGGCGGGATTCACAGGCGGGATTCTACCACCATCCCTGCTTACCACCGTCCCTACTCACCACCGTAGGCGGGATTCACAGGCGGGATTCTACCACCGTCCCTGCTTACCACTGTCCCTACTCACCACCGTAGGCGGGATTCTACCACCGTCCCTGCTTACCACCGTCCCTACTCATGCTCCTCACTCAAACCAGTCAAATCAATCGTTCACATATATCATGAATCATTTCTCGCTCACAAACCCAGTTTTCATTCACAAACAATGTACATGCATGCAACTACACGAAAATCGGGTTTTCCCCTTTTTAAACATGAAAACGTGTGCAATACACAATGCAAATATCAAGGCATACATATCTCAAACAAATATCAACATCAACCAAATCAACTCCGTCCTCAATCCATCCGACTCCCGAACTCCTCGGACTCAGTCCGAAATCAACCAACCAACCAGATAATTTATTGTAAGAGCAAAATATATTTAAATCTAAAAGTAGAGTTTGGAAAATACTTACAGCGTTATATGATATTTTTTGAAAGCTCGCGGCGTTGCAAACGGCGGAGGAAAAATAACGTAACAGTGTATTTCACACTGTGGCTGTGCGTAATAAATTACCCACTTTCGAACGAGGACAAACCAAGACACGAAATTGATAGGGAATGGCCTTGAGATATTTATGAAGCTAAAGGAAGTGAGCTTTGGCCGTGGGTGGCGGTGGAAACGGCGGTGGAAGTGCAAAAAGGGGTTGATCGGAGTTGAGCTCGTGCGAGCTGCTCCGGCAACGGATCGGGGCCGAAATTAGGTGGGTTAGGACGGCAAGAGGTAGGGGAAGAAGCTGTGAAGAGATGGTGGCCGGAGGTGGTGCGACGGCGCCGAAAACGGTGAAAAACCGTGCGGCTTGGAGGAGCTCGAGGTGGCTAACGGTGGCTCGGATGGAGGTGAAACTTGGTGGGGATGTTCACCGGTGAGAGGGGAAGAAAACTGGGTGGGTGGTGTAGGCCACGCCACCGGAGAGCGGCAGTTCTGGGCGGAGAAAGAAATCAACAACAGGGGCGAAAACAGGGCAGGGGCAGCAACTTCCAGGGGCTCGTGGCGGCTAACGGCTGGTCCGATGGCTCTGAAAATTGGTGGGGATGAACTCTGGTGGGTGGGGAAGAGAATGGCGGGGGTGGTGTACGACACCTCCACCGGACGGCGGAGAAACTGCCAGTCAAAGGGGCGGCGATGGTAAGGAGAAATGAAGGGAGAGCACGGGGAGAGAGAGAGCCGAACAGAAAAAGAAGAAGAAAAAGAAAGAAAAGAAAGAAAAAGGAAGGAAAAGAAGAAAGAAAAAGGAAAAGGGAAAAAGAAAAGAGAAAAGAAAAGAAACGAGATCCAATCCTCACTTCCGGGATCTAAAAACTGTTCCGCCGAAAACAATACTAAAAACATTAAACGACTAAAATAAATTAAACACAACATCAAATAAAATAAAAACCAATTAAAATACATTAATTTAAAATAAATAAACCAATATATTAATTAAATTAAAATCATTCCTTCAGTGAAAATACATAGAAAAGCAGGTCATCACACTAGTAGGAGTCCAACACTTATGATGGGCTTAAGAGAAGAAGGTTCAGTTTTCATCCATGTGATACGCTATGGAAGACACAATTTGGGCCTATTGTTATTAAAGACCTTGGACTTATTTATTACATTAAAATGGCTTATTTTATTTTTCATAGGAATTAATCTAGAATAATTGGGCTTCGGGGATGTCCAGCCCACACGTCTTATTTCTAATGAACTAGGGTTTTTGGGAAGGCCTTGTATTTTGGTCAAGGGTATATTTGGAAAGAATTATATTATTTTAACTAGGATTTTTCGAAGTCACTGTAGCACGCTACAGTACCGCGACACTATTCTCTAGGGTTTTTAAGGATTGTTATTTAAACCACTTGTAGCCTCATTTGAGAAGATAAGACATTATTGAAATTGATGAATTTTATTCATTGTGAGTTGAGTTTATCTCCTCTTGTTCTTGATTGAACGTTTGAACTTATCAAAGGTAAATCACAACCTTTATGGCGTTCCTCATTTGTAATTTGGGTTCTTGAGACGGGTTTTTCAACGGGTCTAGATTTTTATATAATCTAGGTTCTTGAAACAATTTCTCATTGGGTCTAGATTCCTCCATCCAATAGACTTGATATTGGCTTTCTTGGGTTTGTTTTTTCCAATATTATTGTTGGGTCTCAAAACAAGTCGATTGGGGTTCACATCATTTGGTATTCAGAGCTCGGTTTCCAATCAGGTCTGATTCTATCTTTTATTTATTGTATTGTTAATTCTAGGGCATCATTCTTCTAGGGTTGAAAAAAAAAGTGCATAAATTTGTTTTTCCCTAGGGTAGCCAAATTACTCTATCATTTGGGTTTCGTGTTCCTCATCATAGGGTGGCTAAATTCCTTATTTTAGGGTTGCCAAAAATTTGCATCATCTAGGGTTTGAAATTTCTAGGGTTTCATTCCCTTCTATTTCCTTGTCAATTTTTATGTATTTGAATTCAATTGTTTGATTATCATAATTGAATATTTCTGTTTGTGGTTGAATTGTTGAGAAAAGAAAAGAAAGGAAAGGAAAGGAAAAGAAAAGAAAAGAAAAGAAAAGAAAGGAAAGGAAAAAAAAATCGAAAAAAAAAGAAAAACAAATCTGAATTTTGATTTGATTGATTGAGCCTTTATCTTTAAAGGTGCTGAATACATCTTTCTAGTTGGTATCTTATTTCATAATTACTCTTACATTCGTATAATTTCCGTGATTCTCGTGTCGTTTCTTTCCTTTCGTATTTCTCTTGTTCTTGTTTCTTGGATCTAATTGCTAGTTGGGATTAAACAAGATTACTTTGTCTTGATTGAGTTCAATTAGTTCTGAAAGAACTTGAGTGGGAAAACTCGAGGTAAAAGGCAAGAGAGTGTGAGATTATTATCGAAAAAAAAGAAGAAGCCAATTCAGAGTGAAACACGAGTGGAGTGCCATCATTTGAGTGTAAACACATAATGGAGCGTGTGAGGTCCTTTCTGTTTCCGCTAACATTTTTTTTGCAGCACATTACAATGTCTCACCGTAGTGGCTCATCATCCAAGGGGATAGCAGAGAACTCATTTGTGTTGCAGGCCATGCAACAACAGTTTGAGTGGATGAACATGCTATTCAGGGAAATGGAGGATAGGATGAATCAACAACAAGCAGAGATTAGAAATTTGCAAGGTGGGAGAAATCGAAGGCAACGTGAGCCTAGGGTTGAAAATACATATGAGAATGAAGGAGATGATGAGGATGAGGAAGACCTAACATCTGAAATTGGGTTGGGTAGACGTAGAGGAGTTAGGTGTGAAAGAGGATTTGAGGGTAACCTAGGGGGTTGTGATGGTGTCGATAGAGACTTGGGGAGCATCAAAATGAAAATACCATCTTTCCAAGGTAGAACTGACCCAGAGGTTTATCTAGAGTGGGAGAAAAAAATAGAGTTGGTATTTAATTGTCATAATTACTCTAAGGAGAAGAGAGTGAAGTTGGCGGTAATTGAATTCACTGATTATGCTATTGTTTGGTGGGATCAATTAGTGATTACTAGGAGGAGGAATCATGAGAGGCCTGTAGAGACATGTGGAGAGTTGAAAGCTCTCATGAGGAGGAGATTTGTACCTAATCACTACTATATGGACCTTTATCAAAAGCTCCAAAATCTTACACAGGGGTCTAGGAGTGTGGAGGATTAAAATAAGGAGATGGAAATGGCTATGATTTGGGCTAATGTAGAGGAGGACCGGGAGGCCACCATGGCTAGATTTTTGAGTGGTTTGAATAGAGATATAGCCAATGTGGTTGAATTGCAACATTATGTGGAGATAGAGGACATGGTGCACATGGCTATGAAGGTCGAGAGGCAATTAAAGAGAAAAGGGACAGCAAGGTACACTTCAGTTTCTAGCACTACTTGGAAATTAAAGTGGGATAGGAATGATCCTGCTGAAGCAAAGAGAAAGATCGAACCACCTAAGGGCAAAGATGAGGGACCTAGCAGCAAGCCCAAGGTAGAATCTCAACCTTAAAGGAATAGAGATATTAAATGCTTTAAGTGTTTGGGTTCAGGACACATCGCTTCTCAATGTCCAAATAGGCATGTGATGATTATGCGTGACAATGGGGAGGTGATGACTAAGAGTGAGGATGATCGTGATGGGGTGCCCGAGTTGGTTGATGCTAGTGCTAACGAAGGAGTGATATACGTTGTGAGTGAGTCTCTTGTTGCCAGGCGTGCTCTCAACACACACATTAAGATGGATGATGCTGAGCAACAGAGAGAGAACATTTTCTATACTAGATGCCACGTCAACAGCAAAGTATGTAGTATGATCATTTATGGAGGGAGTTGTACTAATGTGGCTAGCACTACTTTGGTTGAAAAATTGAATTTACCAACCTTAAAACATCCTAGATCATACAAGTTGCAGTGGTTGAATGATTGTGGGGAGGTTAGGGTAAATAAGCAAGTGTTAGTTTCTTTTTCAATTGGGAGGTACAAGGATGAGGTACTTTGTGATGTAGTGCCTATGCATGATGGCCATATTTTGTTAGGGAGGCCGTGGCAGTGTGATAAGAAAGTGATCTATGATGGGTTTAGGAACATGTACAGTTTTGAAAATGATGAAAAAACAATCAAACTTGCTCCTTTAACTCCAACACAGGTCCATTAGGACCAATTGAAACTAAAAAGTAAGGTTGATCAAAAAAGAAAGAGCGAAACTAAGATTGATCAAGAAAGAGAGAGTAAAAGTGAGATTGAGCAAAAAAGAAAGAGTGAAATAAACAAAGAGGGTGAGAGTTCAAAAAAGGATGAGAGTGAAAGAAAAAAAGAATGTGAAAGGGAAAAAGAGAGAGAGAGTTCAAAAAAAAGATGAGAATGAAAGAAAAAAAGAAAGTGAAATGGAAAAAGAGAGTGAGAGGAAAAAAGAGAATGAGACCGAAACATCAAAAGAAAAAGAGAGTGAAAAAGAAAGTAGAGAGGTGGCTGATAGTCAAGAAGAAAGAGTGGAGCCATGGGAGAAAAAAGAAAGAGAGATTGTAGAGAGAAAAGGAAAAATAAAAGTGAGTTTTTATGCTAAGGCAAGCTTTTATACTAATGAATTTAACGACTCTTTGCCTAGTGTTGTTGTTTCTTTGTTGCAGGGATATAAGCTCGTGATTCCTAGTGGTGTGTTTAGTGGATTGTCAACTATTAGGGAGATAGAGCGATGAATTGATTTTGTGCCAGGTGCGACAATCCCTACCCGACCTTTCTTTGAAGAACATGAGTCCTTGATACACTTGAAAGGACAATGTAAGTTGACTAGAATGCATGCCAAGTGGGAGGAATGTATTGAGACTTTTCCTCTTGTAATCAAGTACACACATGGTAAGGAAACTTTTGTGGCTTGTGCATTAGCAAGAAGGTATGATCATATTGTTATTTTAGATGCAAAGTTATTGAAATTTGAATATGACAAGAAATTGCATGCTAATGATGATGACTTTGCCAGTGTGTATGGAGTACGTGTGAAAACATCGTTTGGTAAGTGCTATAGACTAGATTGGTATTTGTTTGGAGAGAATAAACTTTGTGAGCCTACTAGTCTTATGCATAAGTTGCTTGTGCATGGATGTGGTTTGTTGAGTCATTTTGGTGTAAAGAGGATTTTAGATGTGTTTCATAAACGTTTGTGGGAGTATTACTTTCCATTCATTGAGTTTACATATAATGGGAGCGATCAATTTGGTGTAAAGAAGATTTTTGACGTGTTGCATGAACATTGGTGGGAGTACCATATACCATTCAATGACTTTTCGCATGAACACTTGCGAAAGTATCATATGCCATTTATAGAGTTTGCATATAATAGGACCATGCATACTACTACTTCATAGTGTCCTTTTGAAGTTGTTTATAGTTTTAATTCATTTACTCATTTAAATTGGATGCTTTTGCTTATTGATGACAGGAGTAACTTGGATAGACTTTTCCAAATTTATGAGAAAGTTAATGATAATTCATATCAAGTGGATCTTCCTGGTAAGTATCATGTTTTTGCTATTTTCAATATTTCTGATATTTTTCTCTTTGATCCAGGTAGAGATTCAAGGTCGAATCCTTTTGAGGAGAGGGGGAATGATGGGCCCCAAGGCAGACCAAGTCTTAAGGATCAATTAATTAAGAGTTACGAAGATCAAAAAAGCAATGCAAGGATTTGTGCAATCCAATTGGGATGAGGCTAGCAGGAGCCCAACACTTATGATGGGCTTGAGAGAAGAAGGTTCAATTTTCATCCATGTGATATGCTATGGAAGACACGACTTGGGCCTATTGTTATTAAAGGCCATGAACTTATTTATTAGATTAAAAGGGTTTATTTTATTATTCATAGGAATTAATCTAGAATAATTGGGCTTAGGGGATGTCTAGCCCACACGTCTTATTTCTAATAAACTAGGGTTTTTGGGAAGGTCTTGTATTTTGGCCAAGGGCATATTTGGAAATAATTATATTATTTCAACTAGGATTTTTCGAAGTCACTGTAGCTAGGCACTGTTCACGCTACAGTACCGCAGCACTATTCTCTAGGGTTCTTAGGGATTGTTATTTAAACCACTTGTAGCCTTATTTGAGAAGATAAGACATTATTGAAATTGATGAATTTTGTTCATTGTGAGTTGAGTTTATCTCCTCTTGTTCTTGATTGAACATTTGAACTTATCAAAGGTAAATCACAACCTTTGTGACGTTCCTCCTTTGTAATCTGGGTTCTTGAGACGGGTTCTTCAACGGCTCTAGATTTTCATATAATTTAGGTTCTTGAAACAATTTCTCATCGGGTCTAGATTCCTCCATCCAATAGACTTGATATTGGCTTTCTTAGGTTTGTTTTTTCCAATATTGTTTTTGGGTCTCAAAGCAAGTCGTTGGGGTTCACATCAACAAGGGATGTCGTCTTGCTGTCTTCACAAGCACAAGCCCACCGTATTCCCTTGAGCAGAGTTGGACGCCGTAACTTATGGTAAGTGTATTCCAAGCCCTAAATTCTATGGTGTGGTCGAGTGAAACAAAATAGAAATGTTTATATTTGATGCTTTACATTTATATATTTTTTGGGTTACTTGAATGCTTGTAATTTTAATTGTAATTGTAAAATGGAATACTATACGGTGGATAGGAACACAATAGAAATGGAATTATCTAATGCTCGGAATGTGTTTGTGAAAATGACACTGTGAGTGTGAGTGGGACCTTGGGTCGTGTATGATCAAGATGCATACCTTGTGTTTGATGAAATTAATTTGAATAAAGCACAACTTAGGCTTCATTATCTGTAGACATGATCAGTTTGTTAGTTAGCCCTGTGGGCATGTAATGTGACGCCCTCAGATTTCCGTTTGGGATCGGACGGACATCTGAAGCGTCGGGACATGTAACACAAGGTTACCTGCCCCCGTACAAGACAGATAAGATGCAATGTTCCTAACATGCATCTAGCATTATGCAATATTCGCAGCGGATAATTTTTCTCTTTAGCAAAACTATGCACCAAACCAAAAATATCCCAAATACTTGAAACATATTTCATACATAAAGGCATACTAAAAAGCCGTGATCACCACACTAGTCTAAAATGGTTGTGATCAAAAGAATACTTGAGATACAACTCCAAAAGTACAAGTATTAACCTAAGTTAAATACTATACCATCATCAACATCGCACCGTGGCCTAGTCGACCGTATTCAGTTGGTCAGATTCCAATTCTCCTTTGGGTCCTGTAACAAGATCTACCATTCGGGGGGAATGGTAGTTGGGACTACCACAGTGAGATTTGATTACAAATCTCAGTAAGTTAACATAAAACTCACACACAGGTTAAAAATGCATGCATGGCAGTAAAAGCATAAATGCATAATTATAGTCATACATAAACATAGTATAACTTGACATATAGCATGATTTAACCAGAACTTAAACGCAAACTGAACTTGACTTAACATGGCATAAACTTAAGCTTAAAACATAACATGAACAAACAACATAACATGAACGTGAAACATAACATGGACATGAACATAACATAACATGAACGTAATCTTGAACATATCATATGACCAATGAATCTTCCTGGTATTTATATTTGAGTTTTAAAGCATCATGATCTAAGGACTTTTTGGAGTATTTTTCTGTACAAGAATAATGTTCACTTGAGGAAGTGCTTTGATTTCCAGTGTATACATGTGGATATAGCTGAAACGATGAAAGTAAAGAGATCATCTCTTCTTTACTTTTTTTCTCCTCAGAGAATTTTACTCCTTTTTCCTTTTATATCTCTGGAATCCAAAGGGTTTCTTTGAGATGCTCTCGAAGGAATCCCCAAATAATCATGTCTATAGATATGCACGAGGTAATGCCAAGTACTAGTTTCGTGAAGTCCTATATTAAAGTTGGGAAAAATCTAGTTGCAAGCACAACTATGCACTAATATGTGCATCAATCTAATTTGATTGGTCAAAAAATAGATTTTATTGAAAACAGTGTTAATCTAAATTTTGAATATGAAAGAATCAGTATTAGTACACAGATTAATACACAACTTTGCTTGTACGTAGCAAAACTCTTAAAGTTGGGATCCACCAAAAAATAATTTTTTACATTTTTTTTATAGTGGGTTTTACTCTTTTTTTTTTAAGAATAATGTTATTTGAGTATATGAAACTTACTGGTTAGATGACTCGCTTGATGTGACATCACCTCATGTGGTTTATTAAAAAATTAATTGACTTTTTGTTTATATATGCCACGTATTCCAAATCCATATTAGAAGGGGCTTGCTACATTAGCAAGGGTTTGAGGATTGAAGGAGTGTAAAGGAGCCCAGTGGAATGGTTTGGCTTGGTGGAACACTTTTTTTTTTTTTTAATCTCATCTTATTTGTGATTCAATTCCAAATTTGTTACTTCTCGATGTCATTGTGAATAAAATTGTGGTGTTGTGCAGTGCTATTGTGGTTTACTATTTTATTAACTTTACATCTACCGAGTCATAACTTTATTTGCTTTCCCCTTGATTTAATATTTGGAAAGCTGATAATTTGCAGCAATTATGTTGCTTCTCTGTATCATTGAAGAGCATACTATAGATAAAATAACATATATAGATGGTTTTGCATTTTATTTTTTTACTATATTTTATCTATAGTAATTTATTTTTTTACTATATATAGATAAAATACTAATTTTATTTTTTTTACTATATTTGCATTTTATTATTCAACTAACTCCCTAATTTTAATTTATTTTTTTAGCTTCTTTGATTGTCATAATAATATGGATGCTAGACCTGGTGGAAGTGGAGTATATAGAGACAATGCCAGTGGTCCTACACCTGTGTCGGTGGGTACTTCCACCCCTAGAGCCCCATCTAGACCAGCTACTTTCTGTACAAGTAGCTGACTCCCAGTGGATATAAAAGGAGAAGATGAGGATATATTCAATGAAGAGGAGGAGATGCCCATTGAGCACGATCGACCACCACGAGCTTTTAAAAAACAGTCATAGATATAGAAACATTTTACTAAAATTCCTGGTGATAAAGTGAACCCGCAAGCAATATGTTACCACTATGGACAACTTTGTGGTGGCCATTCGAAGAAGCAATGCACTAGTGTATTAATAGCACATCTTAATGGATGCCAGCAGTATAAGATCCTGAAGGGATTGGCGGCCACTGATCACACCAAGATCAGTTACGAATCTCAAATGGCAATTGATGGTACCGGTACGCATGTTAAGAAGTTTACAATCCCTCAATACAGTGAGAAGATGTTGCGGGAAATACTTGTAGAGATGATCATTATTGATGAGATGCCTTTTACCACAGTTGACAAAAAAGGCTTCAACAAATTTGTGCCCACTCTTGAGCCACGTTTTCCTATGCCTTCACGGTATACGGTTATGCAAGATTGTTTGAAGAAGCATGTGAAGGAGAAGACGGAAATGAAGGAGATGTTTAGTCGGACTAGCTAGAGAGAGTCATTTACCATTGATACATGGACATCCATACAAAATGTGGGCTACATGTGTATCACAGCCCACTCTGTAGATAGTGAGTGGACGTTGCATAAGTGGATAATTGGATTTAAAGAGATTGTTGATCACAAGGGTGCATCCATTGGAGCAATGATGGATGATTGTATTCAAGATTGAGGAATTAAAAAAATCCTTTATATCACAATTGACAATGCCAGTACCAATGACAATGACACTGCAATTGAGTGGTTCAAGAGGAATATAACGATAAAAGATGATATCATTCATGGAAACAAGTTTGTACATGTTCAATGTTGTGCTCATATCATCAACCTCATAGTTTCAAAGGGGTTGAAGGAGGTTAATGAGGTTGATGATTCCATTCCCAAAGTCCGCAACATTGTGAGATATGTAAGAGTTTTCCCCCAAAAGGCTTGGCAAGTTTAAGGCGATAGCCAAACAGTTTCAAATTCCATGTTCTGCTATATTGTGCTTGGACGTTCCGACTCGATGGAACTCGACATATATGATGTTGGAAGTGGCACAGAAGTATGAAAGAGCATTTTAGCTGTGGAGGTTAAGGATGTGGGCCTGAGGTACGCTTTGATGGAGTCTACTTGGGGGAGAAGGGGGCTTGGTACTCCAAATGCAGTTGATTGGGCCAATGTGAAGTGTTTTATTGATTTTATGAAGCTGTTTTATGATACAACTATGCGGATATCTGGATCCAAATATTGTACTGCCAACTTGTACTTTAACGAGCTTTCGAGGATTCATGACCCCTTGCAACAGTGTTATGCTAACACTGATGGATTGTTATTTGCTACAGCTATGAGAATAAAATCCAAATATGATAAATATTAGGGGGATATTGTGAAGATAAATAGATTATTACTTGTGGCTGCAATCCTTGACCCCCAGTATATGTTGGAAATTATAGAATTTTGGGTTATTGACGTCCTCGGGGAAGAGAAGGCTGGAGAGTTTATTAGAGAGTTGAGAAAGAATATTGATGACTTATATAGCCATTACAACAATAGTGGTTAGCCTACTCCCGCAAGTGGTAGCCATAGCTCCTCACACTCGACCAGCTCGACATCTTCCTGTGATTACAGAGGTATAGATCTTTCATCACCATTGGTGCAGTGGTATCATCAAAGGCGTGCATCGAGAAATATTACGCAGTGCAGGTCTGAGGTTGAGCGCTATTTGATTGAAGATGTCGAGACACCTAGTGATGCATTTTAGTTATTAACTTGGTGGAAGGTTAATTCTACCAAGTTTCCTATTCTTTCCCAAATGGCCCGAGATCTGCTAGCTATTCCTATCATTACGGTTGCCTCTGTTTGCATTTAGCACTAGAAGTCGTGTTGGATGCTTATAGAATTCATTGTCATTGAAAATTGTGGAGGCCCTAATTTGCACATAGAACTGGCTATGTGAAATGCCTACTGGACTATATATCATTGATCTCGAGAGCTATAGGCTTGAATCATGCAACTTTATAGTTTATATGCTTTTAAATGATAATTTAAATATTTGTAATGTTTTCATTATTTAACTTCTAATTTTTATGATTTTAAATTCTACCAAGTTTCCTATTCTTTCCCAAATGGCCCGAGATCTGCTAGCTATTCCTATCATTACGGTTGCCTCTGTTTGCATTTAGCACTAGAAGTCGTGTTGGATGCTTATAGAATTCATTGTCACCGAAAATTGTGGAGGCCCTCATTTGCACATAGAACTGGCTATGTGAAATGCCTACTGGACTAAATATCATTGATCTCGAGAGCTATAGGCTTGAATCATGCAATTTTATAGTTTATATGCTTTTAAATGATAATTTAAATATTTGTAATGTTTTCATTATTTAACTTCTAATTTTTATGATTTTATAGACCAACTTGTGAACCCTAGCATAATTGCGGATGAGTGATAATTGAGAGTCTTACAAGTTACATGTATGATGAGTTGTATTCATGTGTTGTAGTGATGTTATTCAAGTACTATATTAGTATATTTAAATCATTTAAAATATTGTTGACCATTTCATAATTCATACTATATTTTTTAAAAGTATTTTCGGATGTATTATTTTGCAGATAAAAGCTGATGAGGAAGAATGGTAGTGGCTTCAACTTCAAGGATCAAGACTTTGTCCCTTTCTTGATTTTAATTTATATTGTCATATTATATTATTGTGTTTGTCAATGTTCAATTACTACTCTTTGGTTTTGTAATGTATGTAATTTAATCATTGTTATTTGTATTTAAGTTTTTTATTATTGTTTCTTACAGCATTTTTTTGAAATTGGAAATCAATTAGGTGGTTGGGCCTTGGATTGGGCATGGGCCTTTGGAGGTGGGCCTTAGCCTAATCAAACTCCGACTCTGTTCTGAGTCGGAGTTGAAATAAAAAATTTCCTCCCACTCCTGTTAGAGTCGATGGTGGGAGTTGACTCTTGGAGTCGGAGCCCAACCCTAGTTAGGTTGCCTACTTATGAGGAGTTCCTTCCTTTGAATAGGTATAGTTCTCACATGAACAAAAGTGCTTGCATCCAAGGTGAGCACTCTAAATAGCAACAGACAAGCACGAGGTGTCAAATTGCATTTTCAAAATTACCCCTACTTTCATAGTTCTATACACTTAGTTGGTCTTGTAATTGAATCTTGTCTGTTGGCACTATTGTCATTTTGCATAGATATCTTCTTCTAAATCTCTCCTTATTTTGTTCGTATTTCTCTGTATTACTGACAGTCTCTCTCTTTGTGTGCACAACCAAGCTTCGATTTGGAGTAGTTGTGTGGCAGTGCTCACTTCTGAAGGCAATTGATGTTTGATTCTACAACTCTCCAGACCAATGCTCGAATTTTCTCCATCAACAGCAAGAAGGTGGATCTCTCTCTCTCTCTTTCTCTCCCTTCATATACACACAAATACAATGTTTTTCACGGTAGAGACCCATGGTGTTGCCGTTGCCATTGGTCTACACATCCTCAAGTTTCCTTACCAAGCTACAAGAAAAGAGATTTTGGAAGTCCATAGACCCCGTTGATTGAAGAGCAAGGTAAATAAACTGAGACCACGGTATTGTATCTCTTCCAAGATCGGTTGCTTTATGGTTGTGAAGATTTTTGGTTGTCAATGGTTCTAACGATTTCTAGTTGGATGGTTTGATTGGGACAACGAGTGTTTCTCTCTAATTTTATTTGTTGGATGGGTATTTTAATTCGTTCCAATATATAGCAAAAGCATTTTAGCCCAACTTTGAAACTGTATCAAGGGCACTCTAGTCGGATCAGTATATATTGTAAGGATATTTCAGTCCATGATGGGACCTGTAGGAAGGTAATCTGGGCTAAAGACATCACATGGATTCCTACGGGTAGAGATACAAAGAAACCTGAAAATTAGCCTGGGTCTGGCTCGGTTGGGTTGGGTTGGGTGTGCATTGGGTTTTTCGTTAGTTGAGGTTTAAATTTGACTTGGGTTGGATTGAGAATTGAAGGAATGTAAGTTTACTTGTCCAGTAGTTACACCTCTTAACATAAGTTGCTTTATGCCTCAAAATACCAAACCAATTGATTCTTCACATATAACTTGATTTGATTTGAAACACTCACCAACATATTATTCCATTACTTAATATATATATGTATAAATAAACTTGTACAAGCAAAGCTAATCCCTCCAAAATTCATGCCAAAGTATCTAACAACGCAAAATAAGGTTGTTGGTCTCAATTCGTGCCACGTCTTCTTACCTTATGTGAGTAAGAATCCTTGATTTCCTGATCATTTCACCCAACAGGGAAAGCAAAAAACAATTAAAAAGAAATGGAGGGAATTAATTAAATGTGGCGGTGAAATTGACAAGAAGGCCAAAATGACACCCAATGATCTCTTGATATTTTTATTTTATACTTATCTGCTCATACATACAATCCCTTATCCTTTGAATTACTCTAGAGGCCTTGCGAGATACAAGTCTACACCTTTCTCCTTTACATCCATTTCGTTACTAATCGTTGCTTGTTTCTCTCTCTCTCTCTCTCTCCAATTAATGGAGAATATATTACAAAGGAAGATTATTAAGAACTGCACCTCACCTTCTCTACAATTTATATACAGTGAAAACATTCTCTACAATATCTATATATATATATATATATAAATATGTGAAATAGGCATTCTAAAACAATATTTAGTATTAATTTTAAGTTAATAATTGAAACAATATAGATATCCTACAGCCACTTGTACAGAGCGTTTTTGCCAGCTGCCTCTCTGTGCAACTGCGGAGCCAATTGAGACGTACAAGGTAAGGGTGAAATAGTCAGCACGAAAGAATATGAAGGGACAGGATTGGAACACGATTTGCATTGACTTACAGATAAGGCTGGTGTGGTTGGGTGGGAGAGGGGTGCATGAGAAATGGTGTAGCCTCTTTTATAAATTCCTCCCCTATCATCCGTCTGTCCATCTTTCTATCCGTCTCTCTATCTTTAATCTCTCACTTTGGCCGACCATTTCCTCTCTGCCAAAACGAAAACCTTCAAGGTGTCTCTCTATTTCTCTCTCTTTGTTCCTCTTAAACTTCCATTTCTGGTACCTCGTTTTCACTTTGAGGGTTTAGGTGGTGAGAGCCCTTATCAATCTTTTACTTGTTTCATTAGATATTAGGGTTTTCGGGGTTAATTCATCGGGTCTCTAATTTCCGAATTTCGGCTCACCTGATTGATATGTTATAACTCGTGGATTGATGCTCTCTGTGTGTGTGTGTGTCCGTATTTTGTTTGCTGGGTAATTATCGTTTTATCGGTTATTATTTGAGCTTTGTTTTCTTCTTTCTTTTGTTGGTTGTCTTAGTTTTGGTGGGTGCTTATTTTGTTGGGTTTTGATTTACTTGTATTTATAACGTGGTTTGGAGTTTCCGAAGTGCCTATGTATATATATATATATATATATATATATATATTTTGATAAGTTGCCTATGTATATTTATATGTTTATGTGTCTTCGTGAACAAAAATACGATTGTAAATCGACTATTCATTGCGTGGAATCTATTTTTGCGTCTTCTCAAGTATCGTTATCGGAAGCTGTTTGCTAGTTTCTGAGACACATGATCCGACGAATGCATGAACCTCATGAATAAAAAGTTCGATTTGGAAATTTTTTTTGAGCTGGAAATGGGATTCCAAATACCTCGCATGATATGCAAGTCCATCTGTGGTTATTTTCACCCAATTACCTCACTGGGTTCAATTGGCTGGAGATTGACTTGTCTGTGAAGCCGTTAGAGTCATATATTATTTATTGATCCTTAATTAATATGTTCATCTATATATCTCTGTACAGTGTTCTTTTTTTTTTTCCCTTGTCAATACTACAATTTCTGCTACTTACAGTGTAACGTCAGCTATGCTATTTTCCCTGTTCATTTCTGAAGAATTGCGAGATTGAAAATCATGATTTAGATAGTTTGTGCCATATGTGTTTTAAATGCTTGTGTTTACAGACACAGCAATTTTCAAATGGAACTTGATTGGTAATTCTGAACTATGAAGTGTATTTTTATTCCTGTGACTAAACTGGCTGTTGGTTCATAATTTTGAGAACTCTGGTGTATGCTGGGAGGATGCTCTATATTTCTTCTTGAAGGTTTCCTTTGAAGCTTGGAATTTTGAAATTTTGTTATTTTGTCCACTGCGTGTGTTAAACTGACATGTTAACTGATATGCAGGGTAGTTGGTTGGCATCATGGCAAGGGTTTTGGTTCAGTCAGCTAATATTTCTGGTTTAGTTGCTAGCCAGAGATCTAGCCTATCTAAAGGATCTAGAAATGGAAAAGAAAAAAGGAGTGTTAGAATGATGTCTAGTTTACAAGCTCCGGGACTGAGATTCAGAAGCTTCTCAGGATTGCGAAGTCATAATGCTCTAGATACTATGGTGAGACCAAGGCTAGATTTTAACGCTGAGGTTAAAGTTTTAATCAATTCTAGGTGTGGAAGGGGTAGCAGATGTGTAGCTAGAGCAATGTTTGAGCGCTTCACAGAAAAAGCAATTAAAGTAATTATGCTTGCTCAAGAGGAGGCTAGACGGCTTGGTCATAATTTTGTGGGCACAGAGCAGATCTTGTTGGGTCTCATTGGTGAAGGAACGGGAATTGCTGCAAAGGTTCTTAAATCTATGGGAATCAATCTTAAAGATGCACGAGTAGAAGTGGAAAAGATAATTGGGAGGGGTAGTGGTTTTGTTGCTGTGGAGATTCCATTCACTCCTCGTGCTAAGCGTGTTTTGGAACTCTCGCTGGAGGAAGCCCGCCAACTTGGTAGCTTTTTATTTTTTGCTTACTTTCTTTATTTCTTTTCTAAATAAGTAATTCCTATATTTCTTTTATAACAGCTTTAGAACTTGTGATGACCAACTGTGGGATTTTTTTTTTTTTTTAAAACAGTTACTTTCAAGTTTTTATCTATCTTTATCTTTGGGCCCCTGCTTTCATTTCCCCATTGAGCTCTAACATGTAGTAGTTTTGGCAATTGATGTGGTTTTGTGTGGCAACATGAACCTTGGTGAGCCAAGTGTTATTATTCATTGTGAAAAAACCCAGACCTTTGTGAGAAGGTTTTTTGGGTAAAACCATAGCTAACGTTCATTTGCACTGCGTGTTCCTGCTGGACTGGACACATGTTAGCTGTAGGAAGTATGGTTCAAATTGTTGTCTCATTAACATGAGTTATACCAAATAGATTGGTTGTTTTCTATCAATTTTTGGGTACTAATAGCTAGATTGTAGTTAGAATGTGATTGGAACCTATTTCCACTTTCTCGAATCAGTTTTCCAATGGGTTTCAGGGCTTGAAATGTATTTCTGTGATTAGTAAATACTGGCTTCGTAAGGATAATTTTAAGGTTTCTACTTATCCAAAAAAGAGATAATCTTAACGTTTCTGAAAAACCCAAGTTTCATGATCGTAGGCCATAACTATATTGGATCCGAGCACTTGCTTCTGGGGCTGCTTCGTGAGGGTGAGGGTGTAGCGGCTCGTGTTCTTGAAAACTTAGGTGCTGACCCAAGCAACATCCGCACCCAGGTAAGCACTGCATGTTCATCTTCATCAAACACATTTTTTTATTTGGAGAATTCCTTGATTTTATTTCTTGAAGAGAAATTAACCGTGAGAAAATTTTAATTGCAATGGGCAGGTCATTCGAATGGTTGGTGAAAGCACTGAAGCTGTTGGTGCTGGTGTTGGTGGAGGAAGCAGTGGCAATAAGATGCCAACACTGGAGGAGTATGGCACCAATCTGACTAAGCTTGCAGAGGAGGTAGTTTACCCAACTCTTTCATCTCCTTTGTGTATACATGTGATCTATATATATATATATATATATGTATGCCATTTAGAAGCTTGTTTCTAACTTCTTTTTCTTGGTTCTACAGGGTAAATTGGATCCTGTTGTTGGAAGGCAGCAGCAAATAGAACGTGTGACCCAAATTTTGGGCCGGCGTACCAAAAACAATCCGTGTCTTATTGGAGAACCTGGAGTTGGTAAAACAGCAATTGCAGAGGGGCTTGCGCAAAGGATAGCCACTGGTGATGTTCCTGAAACGATAGAGGGGAAGAAAGTGAGTATCCCTGTTAGGTTCTTACATGGTTTGTGATGGTTTGGTGCAACTAGCAAAGTAGTGCAACATGTTCGTACTGAGAATATCAGTGTTATCCTGTACATGAAGATTCCTATCTGGAAAACTGTCTGTCATCTAATTTGTATGTTCCTCTGCTTATAGATTTACCTAGTGACCGATGCATAAGTTTGTGAGGGAGGAAACTATGTACATTGTAGATTGTGTGTAGTGTTTTCATACAACATTTCATGAAATCGATGGGCTTGGACCTTACTTTTACATGGACACTAGATTCATTTCAAAATTCCTCAATACATTGGGTGGAACATTTTAAGAAGCTTTCTTTGCTTTTTGTCAGCTCTATTCTGTGAAAAAATCTAATTATATATGTTCTCTCTTTTGTTGACTATAGGTGATAACCTTGGATATGGGTCTTCTTGTTGCTGGCACAAAATATCGTGGAGAGTTTGAGGAAAGATTAAAGAAGCTCATGGAGGAAATCAAACAAAGTGATGAGATAATACTCTTTATAGATGAGGTACACACTTTAATTGGAGCAGGAGCAGCGGAAGGAGCAATTGATGCGGCGAACATATTGAAACCAGCTTTGGCTAGAGGTGAACTGCAGGTGATCTTTTACCTAAAAGAGAATTTAATGAATGCATTTTTTTTTTTATTCTTTAAGTTTTTATATGAAGAAGAGTTCTTTGGTGCCTTCATATTATCTGTTGCCAATGCAACTATATATTGGTGGTCACTGGGAGGTGCAAGCAGTACGTGTTGTAGGTTTGAGCTTCAGATTGATTGTATCCTATCTATTTGGTGGTGCCTATCTAGTGTTTATTTCTCTTGGTGTTATTCTTATAGGAATTTGTCTTCCTGTAGTGCTAGAGCCTTTGCCTTGTGTTGACCCTCGAGTTTGACATTACTAGTTTTGTTTGTTTATTTGACCTTTATGAGATTTGCGTTTCTTAACTGGTTTTAATTTCTTGACTGTCACAGTTTCTATTTCGTAGAGGATATAATTTGTTTCCGTACTACCAATCTTGATGGGACCAGTGACTGATCGTCACTGCTAAATGGGATTTTCTATCTAAATTATCTATTTTTGTGTTTCTGTTTGATTATGCAAAAGGTGCAAATGCAGTCACAAGCTTCAAATATCAATGGAGATTTAACTGTAGTCAGATTGAACTAGATTTGCTATGCCTTTCTTGGGAGTTTCTATCTTTGTTAGGATTTTGCATTCTTGCCCATTATCAGTGATTGCAAATGTTGGAATTGAAGTATCCCGAACTTTTATTGTTAAGAAGATTTAGTAAAAAGTGGATTAGCACAATGTGCTTCCTTTAATGTCTGTTAGTATGTCCAGATTAGCTTTACTTATGAATGCATATATCTTGGATATGCAGTGGAAAGTCTCAATTTTCAGTTTCATATCTTTTGGTGCAGTGTATTGGAGCCACAACACTTGATGAATATAGAAAGCACATTGAGAAGGACCCAGCATTGGAAAGACGATTCCAGCCAGTGAAAGTACCCGAACCAACTGTGGATGAAACCATACTGATTTTGAAAGGGCTTCGGGAGCGGTATGAGATTCATCACAAGCTCCGCTATACTGATGAAGCTCTTGTTTCTGCTGCACGGCTGTCGTACCAGTACATCAGGTTTGTGGTTTTTTAAATGATTCCATTTTTCAATACTTATCACTGGGAAACTTATGTACTATATATATATATTGGTGTAATATTTGATGTAAAGATTTTCATATGTTAATTTTGGACACCGGCTGATGAGGCTTCAAAAGAAATTTTGGACACCAGCATCAATATCAACAGTTGCAGTAAATATCTGGGTTGGCATTAAAGTATTTTATTTCTGGAATTTCTCCATCCTATGTGCTTGGTAGACAGCTTTTCTGCTGGACTTCATACTTCTAGCATTTGAGCCGCAATTGCTCCTGCCTTGTTCTACTTTTTTTTTTTTTTTTATCCTTTTCCTCCTCAGAAATTAAAAAAATTATAAAAAATATGCTTTCTGTATGATTGATGTGGTGTAGTCACAAGGTATTGGGCAAACTCAATTCTATTTTATAGCGTTAAATACTAAAATAGTTCATGTGGTTTGCCTCTAGACAGATTAGTTCCTAAGTTTTAATTTTAAAATCTATGTTCCTTATACTTTCAATTTTGATCAAATTAGTTATTGTCACTATTCCGTTAGTCAACTGTTAAAAGCACTGGATCAACACCAATAGATATTTGACACCTGTGCATCATATTTTAAAAATACAGAAATAAAATAATAAAATAATTTAATCCTTTTAAAATGAATATCATTTATCAGTTTTAGGATTTAATTAATTTAAAAATTTAAGAAAAAAAGTCTAAAAAAAAACTCCATGGTATCAGAAAATGACTTTCTTTAAACACGAATACAACTCATAAGAAAAACATAGCTATTCATTTTACATTGAAACTTTTTCTACCTCCGTGTCCTAACAGTTTCTAACTTTGTTATTAAAAAATTTTAAATTGAAATTTATTTTTAGATTTTTTTTAGTTTTAATGAATTTTTTGTTTTTATATTATTACTGTGTTTTTCTTAATTTCAAAAATATGATGCACGTGCCAAATATTTATTGGTGCTCAGTGTATTTTTTTTTTTTTTTTTAATGTGGAAGTGTTCTGCATAATTCAGGACAGCAATTTCTCAAAAGTTTGGGTTGTACCTGTCTAACATTAACATTGCTGCTGGTTACTTTTCTCTTCCATTTTAGTTAGTAGTTTTAAAATATTATTCTGTACATTTCAGTGACCGTTTTCTGCCTGATAAGGCAATTGACTTGATTGATGAAGCTGGTTCTCGGGTTCGTCTTCGTCATGCACAGGTATTATCCTTATGTCAGTTCTGGCACTATCCATCCTGTCATCCTTTCATTCTTTGTTTTGACGGGGAACATGATATGCTCTTACAGTTACCAGAAGAAGCTAGAGAGCTTGAGAAAGAGCTCAGGCAGATTACGAAGGAGAAGAATGAAGCTGTTCGCAGTCAAGACTTTGAGAAGGTACAAAGTGATCTATGTGGTTTAGTATGGTCGCATTGTTTTGTGTGGTTCAGTGTTTAGAGGACTGCACACATATTGCAACTGGTTTTGCTGAAGGTGGTAAACCATATTGAAACTGTAACCATAGTTATTTGTTGAGAAACAAAATTATATCAGGATTGTGAGCATAGTGAATGTCTCAAAGTTTCTGAATGGTGGAATTGTATTTTCTTGTAAGTGATCGTCGCACCAAGGAATGTTTGGGATATTTAATTTATAAAGCCTGCTATGTTTCGTGGGATTACCTTGGCTGATAATGCATAAAATCTTGAACAGGCTGGAGAGTTACGCGATAGAGAAATGGACCTTAAAGCACAGATATCAACTCTTGTGGACAAAGGTAAGGAAATGACTAAGGCAGAGAGCGAGGCTGGGGATGCAGGTCCTCTTGTGACTGAGGTGGATATTCAACATATTGTCTCCTCTTGGACTGGCATTCCGGTTGAGAAAGTGTCCACAGATGAATCTGATCGCCTCCTCAAGATGGAAGAGACACTTCATAAGCGAGTCATTGGTCAGGATGAAGCAGTCAAAGCCATAAGCCGTGCTATTCGACGAGCCCGTGTTGGGCTCAAGAATCCCAACCGTCCAATCGCCAGCTTCATCTTTTCAGGTCCAACTGGTGTAGGGAAGTCCGAACTTGCTAAAGCATTGGCTGCTTACTACTTCGGCTCTGAAGAAGCCATGATTAGGCTTGATATGAGTGAATTTATGGAAAGACACACAGTTTCGAAGCTAATTGGTTCACCCCCTGGTTATGTTGGTTATACAGAAGGGGGCCAGCTGACCGAGGCTGTTCGGCGCCGCCCTTACACCGTGGTACTCTTTGATGAGATTGAGAAGGCCCATCCCGATGTTTTCAACATGATGCTCCAAATTCTTGAGGATGGAAGGTTGACAGATAGCAAGGGCAGAACTGTGGACTTCAAGAATACTCTTCTGATAATGACATCCAATGTGGGAAGCAGTGTAATTGAGAAAGGAGGCCGCCGAATAGGATTTGATCTTGATTATGATGAGAAAGATAGCAGTTATAATCGAATTAAGAGCTTAGTGACTGAGGAGCTGAAGCAATATTTCAGGCCTGAATTTTTGAACAGATTGGATGAGATGATCGTCTTTAGGCAGCTCACAAAGCTCGAGGTGAAGGATATAGCCGATATTATGCTGAGAGAGGTCTTTGATAGGCTGAAGGCCAAAGAGATAGAGCTTCAAGTGACAGAGAGGTTCAGAGATAGAGTGGTTGAGGAAGGGTATAACCCAAGCTATGGGGCAAGGCCTCTGAGAAGAGCCATAATGCGACTTCTGGAGGACAGCATGGCAGAGAAGATGCTTGCAAGGGAGATCAAAGAGGGTGATTCAGTTATTGTAGATGTTGACTCTGATGGCAATGTGACGGTGCTCAACGGTAGTAGTGGTGCTCCGGAATCCTTAGGAGAGGCTCTTACTGTGTAAAGTAGCCCTAATTTATTTAGTAAAACCCCTTTGCCATTATGTTGTTTGTACCCTTGCTTTGAATTATAGTTGTAGGCTGTTCTCGTAATAGGACTACCTGAAAGGGGAACAGGGAGCCGTGGTTAAATTGCTGCCTGTTTTCTAGGCTCAAGGTGTTACGCTTCAAAAAGCATGCATACATAGTTCCATTCATAATAGGTTGGTGTTGGTACTTTCTGGTTTTGTTTTTACAATTTTATTTGAATATCATAACCGTAATGACGGGTTTAGATTTTTTTTTAGACCATATATTTGCGTGGTGTGTGATGTGTGGGGATGATAAGTAGAATTATTTTTTATTTTTTATGTTCTATCCACAGATGTTTGCTATATTGGACCAGAGTTATTTTTATTTTTATTTTATGCGTGTAGTATTAGTATTTGGTCAACGAGTTATATTTCTTTTTCCAATAAAAAAAATCTATTTATCATCTTTATTTTTTTCATCACCCTCTAATTATTCTATACGTAGCATTAAGTGATAGATTTATGAGTGGAATATAATGGTCTTTAGTCCTCTAAAGTCATACCAGAGAATGATGTGGGATGATGAATAAATTTTTTTATTGATAAAAAGAAATATATTTCGTTGACCAAATACTCCTACAACATGCATAAAATAAAAATAAAAATAAACAGAAGGAGTGCAAATAAACGATGTTTTTCGATGATTTTCTTCCCACGAATGGTTATTTTCAACAAGATGTTATTTTCATCACAGAAAAACTACTAGCGTTAGCCACGAGTTATTAGCGAAAGAAAAAGTTCTAATGACAACATAATTAGCTGCAAATACTCTTAAATATAAATATATATATATTTATATATTAATAAAAAACATGTTCCATTATGCATACATATTTACAAAACCATCATAGATACATTTTTCTATAAACAGCGTTGCAATCCATAGTGTGTGAAATTGGTCCGACTAAGTCATAACAAATTAAATAGCATCACAACCCATTAAAAACTAACAAAAAATTGTAAAGCTGAATAGGTTGCAATTAGCAGATACATTACAACCTTAAAATTGAATAAATTTATTTGCGGCTATTAGTTTTCTACAATGAGTGGACTGATGGTTACGACCAGGGGCCTTGCAAGCAACCATTTTGTCGTGTTAATTGGAGATTCTAAGTCCACAACCACCATATCCTTGTTTAGAGAAAGTAGGAACATGGTTAGATGTCTATAGAGTCGAAACACCAGGATTGCTGACTATTCATTGGTGTCACAAGCCACAATACTGATGCGTGGGGCTTATGCATCAGTTGTGAAGGGGTGGTGAAGGTTGTTTCTGGAAGATTGGAGGCTAATGAGGCGAACATTATAGCGTGTGAAAACCATGCACGGCTTTTGCCGGTGTGTGCGGCTAGCACTCTACTCTATTCTAAACGGCATTTTAGGAGGTTATAGGGTTGGTGGCTTTGAATCCACATTTCTTTATCATGTTATTTGAATAGTTGTTAGACTAGTTGGTATTTATCTTTAGGATAATTATGAGAATAATCTAACTAGATATCTACAAGACTTGTACTCCTTATTTAAGAATAATGCCACAAACACGCCTAGAGGTGCAAGCTCATGCAAACCTTTTGAAAAAGGACAATGCTACTCGGACTGACAATTCTGTAACAGCCCGCTAATTCTTATCTCTGTACCATTTTCTTCCTTTTCTTTTCACACAAAGTAGACGACAAGACAATCCGTTTTGGATTCTTTCCCGACAGCAATCACATCTCTCTCGTCTTTACCCGCATCTGGAATCACGCGTATAGATTATCTTTTCCGTAAATCATGTAATTTGTTCTTCACCGACAACTGTAAAATCATGAACAGTTTTATCCTAAGCGTTGTACCTCGATGGCGTTTTTCCGGATCTTATCCATCGAATTTCAAAGTATTAGATAAACTTGTTTTTAAAGTAGCACAATTATAATAATTTAATGAGCTCTGAAAATATTATAATTGTGGATAATTATTTAGATTAAATATTTTAATTGTTTTAAGATATTAAGAGGTTTAATTTTTACGTTGAAAATTCTTATTTAAATTTGAGTGTTTTATGCACTTTGATTAATTAATGATACTTTATCATTTTAATATAATGATGAAGAAATATTATTTTATAAATTTTAGTTTATAAAATAATATTCTACCTTAATTCATCGTAGTGTTTTATTTAAAGTGTTTTATTTAAAATAAAACATTTAAGCGTTTTTAATCAGTGTTTTAACTCACTGTTGGTTTATTTGAGGATCCCGAAATGTAGAATTGAAGCGATATACTCAGACCCTACCTTTTTCTCTTCACTTTTTCTCTTTTTTTTCTTTCTTTTTTTTTTCTCTCCCTCTCTCTCTCTCTTGGCCGACGGATGGAGAAAGCTTTCTCCATGGCCGTACGTTTGAAGCTTCCAGCCGGCGCCACCTCCGGCTGCCGGACGTCACCTCGCTCACCGGCCTCATCCTCTCCCTCCGGCGAGCACAACCACGCCGGTGGTGTACTAAACCGATCTCTCATTCTCTCTCTTTCTCCCTTCAAAGATATGGGTCTCTAGGGGTTTTTCTCATTTTTGGACCACCATACACGGCCAAATCAACCACCAAGCACCACCATTGGACTCACCTCATCAAGGGCTTCCTCCCCATGTCTTTCTTTTTCCCAAACTCTCACTTTTTTCATATGGGTTTCTCAAAATTACATGTTCGGTTTCACCACCGTGCGCCGCCGTACACGGCCACCCGTGGTGTTTCACCACCACCATCTTGTTCCTCTCATCCTCATGAACCTC
>QGSO01001077.1:31346-139922 GCA_011037825.1 Carya cathayensis
ACTAGGCCACGGTGCGATGTTGATGATGGTATTGTATTTAACTTAGGTTAATACTTGTACTTTTGGAGTTGTATCTCAAGTATTCTTTTGATCACAACCATTTTGGACTAGTGTGGTGATCACGGCTTTTTAGTATGCCTTTATGTATGAAATATGTTTCAAGTATTTGGAATAATTTTTAGTTTGGTGCATAGTATTGCTAAAGAAAAAAATTATCCGCTGCAAATATTGCATAATGCTAGATGCATGTTAGGAACATTGCATCTTATATGTCATGAACGGGGGCAGGTAACCTTGTGTTGCATGTCTCGACGCTTCAAATGTCCGTTCAATCCCAAGCGGAATTTGGGGGCGTCACAAATTCTGATCGAGAAAGTTGACTGATAAGTATAAATCTACTTTTTTTAATTTTACTTTTCTTTTCAAACATTTTTATGTCTTTAAACATGTTTAAAAAATAAAACAATCACTTTACTAATAGTTACTTTTTTAACTATTAAGTAAAAGAATAAAAATACAATTGTTTAGATCCTCTACGACGCCCCCAACCCCCACTTAGGATTTAACGGTGACTGAATGCGTTGGCACATGTAACACAAGGCTACATATCCTCCGTACATGACAAATAAGATGCAATGCATATAACATTCTAGCAGTATGCAATAAAAATCGCAGCGGAAAAATTCTTTTCTATCTACTTAAGCACGGTGGCAAAATAAATACGACACATGGTGAGTGCAAATATCCCAAAAGCTTTATATAGCATAGGCATTTCCAAAAGAGTTATGTATTGAAAAGACTTTAAAAAAATATAGAGTATTGTAAAGTCCCTCAAAACACAAGACCATTACAAAAGATTGTCTATTCCACAAAAGATTTAAGTCATCATGGCCTTTAAGGCTTCACCCTCTTCTCTAAGGACCGATCCTTGCCACAGTTCCTGAGTCGTTTTAACTCATCCATGAGTTTAAGTACTTCAGTAATAGTCTAATCGATGGTCTCTAACTGTTCCTGGATGTAGAGCTCAGGAGAGCTCACTTCCATCTTGGGCACTATCCTATCCGAAGGGAGTACTGTCCTCTTCTGCTTCATCATTAAGGTTCCTATACCTATTACAACTTTTACCATTCTGGGAGAGGAATGGTAGTGGAAACTACTACAGTGAGATTTCAAGAAATCTCAGCAAGTAAATAGTCAACATACCACAGATATCACAAGCATATGAAAGCAAACCACAAACAAATCCATAGACATGTACTTTGATGTAAAACCTTGACATATACAACATAGACTTTCTCATAAAATAACTTTTCATCTTTTAAACTCTTAATACATGTTCATATCATTTGAGCTCGGGTTCTTGTTCATATAATAACATATCATGCCATTTCCTTATCATTTCATAACATGCATATTGAGATCACATCTCATCGTTTTCATTTCATTTTATGTTCATATCATTACATATCATGTCATTTCCTTATCATTTCATAACATGTCATAATCACATCTCACCATTTCATATCATTTGATGTTCATATCATAACATATGATGGCATAACATATGATGCCATATCATAACGTATCATATCATAGAACTCAAATGCCTTGTTCATATTGTACATTTCACATGATTGGATATCTCATAGCTCCCCTACGCACAGTGTGCTTTCCGCTAATTATCGCATAAACCAATGATTCACTTGATCGAGGTGACTATGATATAATCATTAACATATTCTTTTATGACAGTTTGCTTATTTCACCTTCACCGTATTATACCCACTAGCTTTAAGTGTAACCTCGATCCGGTATCATTCCATAGGACCCATTCGAGGTTCGTTGACAGTACTTTGTCAACCCAGGGATCTCCACTCGATTTTAAACACTCCAGAGTGGACAGGAAGCTCCAATAGGGCATTTTCCCATCCTAGCATTTGGAGTAGTGATAAAACATTCGTTGACTCTTTTTTTTTTTATAAAAAAACATGGACCCAAATGCATGAGACATGGACATATGATGAAGCACTTATCATATTCATGCAACATGTAAAAGCTGAACCATATAGCCTAAATGATAGCATGCATATCGTGATATGGCTTGAAAATATTAGAACATACAATCATATGATGAATACACATAAGCATAATTGAATCATACTTGCCAAAACATAAAACATATTTTTACACCCTTAATATAGCCTTGGCCAATTCATAAAAGTCCTCCAAACATGGATTTTCATCATCACAACACACATAATCATGCTTCTACATGTTCAAATATCAAAACAAGCATGCATAGCACATATACATGCCAAAACCGAAACCTTTATATGGCATGTTCAAAATCTTCTTTAACCAAAACATCACAATACATGACATTTCATTTCTTTTATAAAAATCGAGCATACATATAACAAGATAACATGATTCAAGCAATGAAATACAAACAAGAGTTACACAACATGTAAACCGAGTATATACATGTAGCAAGATGGCAAGGTTCAAGCAACACAATACAAGCAAGAGTTTACACAATATATACAAATGTTATCAAGAGTAAGTTGGAAGTTTACTTACAAAAATCCATGATAATATTAGCAAGAAATCTGGAAATGTAACATAGCATATTAGAAATCATCAAATAAATTCTAATCTTCAAAATATGAGTGAGTGTAAGTGTCTACAATTTTCAAAACCATTTTCTCATGCTCAAACCTTAGAACATAAAGTATTCTCCTCCCCATGGTCACGTGTGTGCGTATGGGCAAAAAATAGTGAGATGACTCTTACCTTTGTGTGCTTTCTCTCTTCTTGAATGGTGTAGGAGAAATCTTTAGTGATTTCGAAATAGTGCTTAAGAGTGAGGGTGGTGTTTGGTTGGTGAGAAAACTTGAGAACATGAAAACTAGAGAGAGAGCTATGGTGTTGCTGAATGGGTGTAAGAAGCAAATATGGAAATTTGTCCAAAAAGGGCTCCTCACATTTCGGCTATCCCTTTATATAAAAGCCTCCCTCCCTTCTTGAAATACTAGATGCCATGTGCATGGATGCCACTTGTGTAACGCCCATCCTTATGGTGGGTCCTTTCCATATTCGATTTTGATAAAAATCAACGGAAATTACTATTCCTTTTACAATTCTTTTCCATTCATGCCAGGATACAAAAGACTCCATGCTATAAATAAAATTCATTTTCTTCATTAAAAGATTTCAGCGGAAAACATTAACTTTCATGATTTAAGTTTTCATATAAAAACATCTTGCCTAGGCCTTCGTGCTCTTCCCCCTTGGGCTGTGCCCGTCCTCTCCTGTCATGCTCATCTTGTGCCTGGGAGGGCACACATAAAACTAAAATGAGTCGATAACTCGTAAGCATTACTTCATACAGTCAAAATATAATAACATAGATTTTCAGTCATGCATTCATCATTCCATACCTACATATCGTACTTAGCATGCATACGTTGTTCTTTTCGTTTTAAAAAACATTGCAAGGTGGGGTTTTTCTTTATAAACGTGCTTTCTTCTTTAAAACAGTTCCCCATGCATCGCTGCCTTCATTTCTTAAAGAATGTTTTCATGCATTTGTTCTTTTTACATACATTCATGCATACATGCATTCATTCGTTCATCTTTCCTTACTTACGTTCGTTCATGCATTCCGTACATCCATACATACATGCATTCTTTCCTTAACATGCATCCGTTCTTTCTTTTCACTTTTATTGGCCATTTGCACACTGTTACGCCCCGTGTGCTGGGGTTAGCGGTCTTTTGGACCTGATTCTGCCCGTGGCCACGGGTTTGGGAATCCATTCCGTCAGGGTACAGCACTGCTACCAGTACTACTTATCTGGCATTGCAATTTGCCCCTTTACAGTCCATTCATTTGGTACCATTCCTTTTCAGTCCATGTGGCCGTTACGTATTTTCATACATCATCCATTCAGTCCAGTCCATTCTTTCCTTTACAGTCCTTTCCCTTCCTTTCCTTTTCAGTCCATTCTTTCATTTCAGTCCTTTCAGTTCTTACGTTTCTTACGGTTCTTACGTTTCTTCAGTTCTTACGATTCATAAGAGTTTTAATTAAGAAAATGGTTCTCTCTTTCATTTTGAAAAGTCCTTTTAAAAGAAGTCTCTTCAAGAGAAAATGGTTTTCTTTCTTTTCTTTGAAGAAGAGACTGTTTAAAAGAGTCAGAAAAGAATCATTTTGGGAAAGAGTGTTACTTTAGGAAAAATTCTTGTTTTCTTTCTTTTCATTACAGTTTCAGTCCTTGCATTCCTTAACAGTTCTTAATTCTTTTAAAGCTTCATTTCGTTTCCTTTTCATGAACATACATACAATATGTACTACATATATCATCCATTCACATGCATACACGTACATACTTTGGGTGCGTAAAGAAGGGGCTGCCAAGGAAGGCCGGTACGTACTTATACTTGAAAACTTACGTTTCATTTTTCGTTTTCCTTTTAGAGAAAAACTTTCGTCTTTTTCTTCTTTTCTATACATAAAAACTCTTAGAAGAGTATGAACATAATACTTACCTGGACTTCATACCATACTCATTCCATGTAGTCCATTCATGTGCGTGTCAGACGGCAACCTACATGCATACACATAACCTTACGTCATCATCTATCTAATGCATAAGAAACTATTCTAAAAATAGAATTACGCCTCACTTGAAACACTCTCCGTCCATTCCTGGGCTCTCATATGCCATTTACTATACTAAAAGTGAACCCTTGCAATTCACCTTAGGGTTAAGACACTAAGACCTCCGTCTCGTTCTTCTATTTCCACAATTTGACGCATGATTCCGACCGGACAGAGTCATGCATCCCAACCTTAGACAACTTACCCATTACTGCCTTTATGTATTCTAGCCCATACTACATCCTTATTCCCATCCATTCAGGCTACATGAAGTCAGCCAACTCTCTGACTAAAATATCATGTAACCATGATCAGGATAGATTACCCATTACATATGGCAAACCTATCCGGTACACGTGTCTCGTCAGAGACACTTGTATCTCATCCCCTTTTATCACCTAAGAGCAACTTATAGCTCCAATAAACACTCATTTGTATAAACAAGTTCCATACTCCAATACCAACTTGCTTAGACCCGGCTGATAGGATTCTTCCTATTTCCCGACTTTGTACAAGTTCATCCCAACACTTGATAGGAGAGGACTGCATCCACAAATGCACCTGTCACGTCACGATACCCATCATGCTTCCACTGCATGCTCTGATACTTCTCCATCACTTCTTTATACTCTCAGCCACAAGTCAGTCTCAAGGAAATACTTGTTACCTTGAACTACAGGCCACATCACTACTACTTTAGGACACTGTTACACAGTTCCCGCCACTTGACAAGAGGACTGCATCCACAAATACGCCTCTGTCACATTATGCAGCTCAAGACAGATTCTCGAGTTAGAATACGGGGCCCATCATGCTTCTGCTGCACGCTCTGATACCTTTTCACCACTTCCATATACTCTCAGCCATAGTCAACCACAAGGTGACACCTGTCACCCCGGACTACAGGCCATATCACAAATGTTTCAGGACACTGTTACACAGTTCCCGCCACTTAACAAGAGGACTGCATCCACAATTGCGCCTCTGTCACATTATGCAGCTCAGGGCACATTCCAATTAACAGAATGATGCCCATCATGCTTCCGCTGCACTCTCTGATACCTTTTCACCACTGCACTCTCTGATACCTTTTCACCGCTTCACACATACCTTCAGCCATAGGTCAGCCTCAAGGCAACACCCGTTACCTTGGACTACAGCCACATCACCATTACTTCGGAATATTGTTACACAGTTTCCCGACGTTACACCATACACTCCACACTTCTCTGCTACACCATCCAACCCTTTGTGACACGCCATTCGGTGTATCACGACCTAGTATAGAGTACACTCAAGTGAACTCTCTTCCATCCACACTACAACACACATCGCTACGATACACGCCTCATGGTGCATAGCTACGCGACACGGAGTACGCGCCACGCATACTCATTTCATTACAACACTCATCATCATGATGCACATCACACGGTGCATCGCCATACAACACGGAGTACACTCCCACGTGCACTCCCTTCCTTCTACGCCACACATCACTGTAGCGCACGTCACCTGGCGCGTCGCTGCATTACACAGAGTACGCGTACTCTCTTCACACTATACGCCGTATCACAACTACGGCATCCATCTCACGCCCATACTTCACAGCACAGTCCACAATACTACACAATCAAGCCCAACACTTCACAACTACACTTCACTTCACAACCACGAGCGAACTCCACAAATACTAACTACACAGTCTACGGGCCGACCAATCAACTATTTTAAACGTAAATAACTAGGGATAGAGGGTTATACCATTGACGGGATAACCTGTGCGTCGCTTGCTGCTCGTCACGAACATGCGTCGGAGGAGCGTACGTGGCGGTAACACCGCATACGGTGGCTGTCCACCACCTAAAGTGGTAGTTTGGGCTTGATAATAGCTAGGCGTGGCCTTGGAAGGCTCAAGGTGGCCTCGTGGTGGTCAAAGGTGGGGGAGCACGGCGGCATCATGCTGTGAACAGTAAATCCGAATATGGTGGGAGTTGCTTGAGGTGGATGAAAGTCATAGAACTTCATGGCAAGCTAGGGAAAGGTAGATGAACATGTGGTGGAGTTGTTCCTCTTTGAGTCTAGCTTCCGTAGATATATTATTCATTTCATTCCATGATCTTTTGGTTGGTAAAAAGTATTTTTAACCATGAAAATGTCATTCTCGGCTTGAAACTGGAGAGTATGTTATGTTTTGGAGTTTTTGACCAAGCTAATGGACATATCTTGGTCCAAAAATTTTATGGAGTGTTATTAGCATGTGTTTATGAGTTTTCATTGAGGTTTTGATTGCATGAATAAAGATTTTGGTGATAAATTTGCTTAGATCTAGAAACTTGAAAACTGGAAGTGGAAAAATAGTTTTTATTTGGAGAAAGTTTGAATATTTCGTGGTTTGATCTTACTCTAAAGGCTTTGATATTTTTATATGATGATCCTAAGTCTCTTATTTTCATATTAGAATGTTATTTTGAAGATATTTAGTATTAGTTTCAAAGATATGATTTTTCTATGCAAGAGGATTTCGGTTAGGCCTAAGATTTGATGTTTTTGGATTAGATCCATGTTTTATTGATTTTTAGCCATGTGATTTTAATTTTGATGGTTGTATAATCTTTAGGACACATCTTTAAACCATGTGATGCTTTATTTCAAAGATCTCACATTCTTAAACCATTGATCAAGAGATTTATCAAAACTAGTTGAGGAAAACGTTTCTGTTTTTAGACTAAGTGTCAAACCAAAAACTCCAAGTGTTATTTTGTGATTTTGCTGACTTTAGTTTGATTATTTAAAGCATGGTTGATCTTAGGATGATGTTATGAATAAGTTAGAAGTAAGACTTGTTTTTTTGGAATTCTTGGAGATGTTTTGATCTAGAGTCAAAGCTTGTGATTCGAGGGTTTGGATCTTTTTACAAAAAATTTGGTGTTAATTATTAGCTTTTTCTAAATGGATGTTTTAAGTATGGTTTTAAAATTAGGATAGGAAGATCCTTGTTGTAAAATTTTGGGTTAAGCATGAGTTTTGAAGTTGGAAGGAATTGCAACAAAAATCAAGAGAAATAGCCTATGGATGTTTCAGCCATAGCATGTTTTCCATAGTTGTGATTTGTTTTAAATCTTTCTGAGTTAATATTTGAGTTTAGGACCAAATTTACATAAGGAATGTAAATTTTGGAAACTTTTGGAGTTAGGATGTGAAATCCTTAAGTTAGGGGTAAAGTGGTCATTTTCCCACATGTAGAGGGTAAAATGGTAATTTTACTCTAATTTGTCTCTTTTACACATTTTTAATTGTTAGTAATTAAATTTATAACTTTTAGAATACTCTCTTACAATTCCTCGTGTTTCGCACTTTATTCTCGTAGAACACGACGATCGAGGTAAGTTAGCTTTTAACTTAATATCAGTTTACTGTGTATGTATGATGGGTAAGGGAACTACAATTTATGTATGTATGTTATCATATATTTCAGGCCATGCCACGTCATTACATGTCTATCTGTTATGCATGATTTATTCTGTCACGAATATTTATCTGTTACACAATCTATTCAGTCACATATTGCTATATCTTATAAGTATGCCATGCTAAGTATGCCATATGTTACATGTATTTCATATCATGTAATATTCACCATTGCAAGTATGTCATGTTAAGTAAAGAAGTCAGATCAGGTTTATGTTAAGTCAAATTTCAGATCACGTTTATGTTAAGTTATTTATGTTAATCACAACCCTAAGTGCTAGGATGGGGTAATATCCTAGTGGAACTCCTTTGTTCACCCTGGAGTGTCTAAATAGGTGTGAAATTCCCTAGGTTGACGAAGTATAGTAAACAAGTTGCGAATGAGGCCTAATTAGCTAGTCACCGGAGTGCACCAGGCACTAACGCCAATGGTGTCATATTTTATTTTTATGTGTGTTCACAGCAATTGTGGAGTACGTATTAATGCACTCACAGCTGGTGTAGATACCTGTGTTATGATGCAGTAATCGGCAGGGACACACGGCTCAAGGGGACCCGTGTAGCACCCATATGGTCTTGTTATTAATTAAGTCAATTGAACAAGAGTCCAAGTTTATGTCAAGAAGTTAAGAATAAGCAATCATGGTGACCCCATGAGATAAGGCTAAGTTTCAGATCAAGTTCATGTTATGTTATGTTCACGTACATGTTATGTTCATGTTCACGTTAAGTTTCAAGTTCATGTTCATGTCATGTTATGTTATGTTCATGTTCACGTTATGTTTCAAGTTCACGTTCATGTCATGTTATATTCACGTACATGTTATGTCTCAAGTTCACGTTTATGTCATGTTATGCTCAGGTTTATGTTAAATTCAAGTTCATGTTTATGTTATGTATGTTCATGTTCATGCTATGATTCAAGTCCATGTTATGTTTCAAGTTCACGTTCATGTTATGTTGCTAGCCCATGTTATATTATAAGTTCAAGCTCATGTCATGTCAAGTCAAGTCAAGTTCAGTTCATATTTCAGTTCAGGTTATGTCAGTTATGCCATGCTATATGTCAAGTTATGCTATGCTTACTTACGACTTTAATTATGCATTCATGCTTTTACTGCCATGCATTCATAATTAACCTGTATGTGAGAGTTTCCTGTTAACTTACTGAGATTTGTAATCAAATCTCACCGTGGTAGTCCCAATTACCATTCCCCCCGAATGGTAGGCAATGTGTCAGGATCAGAGCAGAGAGCGGACATTGGTAGATTGAAGGAAGTTGACTAGATGCTGCAGACATGACACGGAGCTTACAACTTCCATACTTAGTTTTTGGATAGTATTCTGGGCTCGTTAGTTGAGTTACACGAGTTACTCGACGAACTTCCTCAATAGTGTATTTTGGTAATGTAAATATGGAGTTTGGTCTCCCATGTTTTTGAGGTTATAGTCTTCTAAGACTCGTACTGAAATCGTGGATGTTTATTTTATTAAGTATGCTTGGATTACGATTTAACTATTTGGGATATTATTAGTTTGGTGCATAGTAGTGCTCAAGAAAAAACAAATTATCCGCTGCGAATATTGCATAATGCTAGATGCTTGTTAGGAACATTGCATCTTATATATGTCATGAACGGGGACAGGTAACCGTGTGTTGCATGTCTCGACGCTTTAGATGTCCGTTCGATCCCAAGCGGAATTTGGGGGCGTCACAATTTTCCTTTAGAAAAAGCAGAACTGACCATTAAAAATAAGTATTTTTCAAGTGGATCCCACTATTTTCAAAAGGATTATATTATTCTTACACATCTTAGATTGAACAAATAATAACTTTCCTACTGATAAGATGGTTATGACAGATTACAAACTTTCCATCACTTTGAATCGACAGTCACCGCTTCTCTTGGTTTATCGATGTTTGAGAAAAAAAGGGGAGAAAAAGTAAAAGGAAGAGACCGAGGTGTCCTGAAATGTCTAATACTGTTAATGATCTAACTTATTTTTATATTGGACGCATTTCATCAAGATTAGTGTATGTTTATGTACATTTCCTTTATAAATTCGGTAAAAATGTATTGGTGCCTAATTCAGACTTTTTAGCTCATAAACTAAAAAGCTTGCATGTTCCTCTTCTCAAAATTGTGAAATATTTTCTAACTAAGATTCTTTAAAGCACCATTCTTCTTCTTTTCTTGAAAGCTTATGATCGCAACTATGGTGTCACTACAAGGAATTAAGTCAAAGTGCTACAAAATCGCCACTATAAGCCCGAATTTCATTGTAAATAATTTATTCCAACGAAATCATCTTCGCTGCGTGTTGGTTGCCAAAACTCAGTTGCCTTATATTTTTACCAGCAATTTCAAATAATCACTAGAAAGAAACTTATTTCCGGCAAGTTGAAATTGCTAGAAATAGTGAATACAAACGCCAAGAAAAATCTCTACGGTTGCTGATATCATGGTTGGGAAAGCTTATTTCCGGTGAATTTGTTTCGCCATAAATGTTGTGAAGAAGGTTAGGATTCAAATAATTTGTCGCATGGGCTTGAATATTCAATAAGAGTGGACGATGAGAAAGATAATCCTTCAAATGCAAAAAATTATAAAAGTAGTTCCCTCTAAGATATCTAGATGTTGGAATTACTTTTGATATTACTGGGGAGTTTTATAGCTACAATTATATACTTTTGGCATGTTTTTCTCACTAGAAACAATTTTTTAGTGATTTTTTATTGTTGGATTAACTTTTATTGGCAAATTTTTGTTGCCATATGTTTGTTTTTTCGGCAATATTTTTTCTTTGGATTTACATTTTATCATCAATCTAAAATCATTGAAATTAGGTTTTGTTAATTGCAAGATTTAGATTTACCAGCAACAATGTCTTTGTCAAAAGTAATTTTAATCGAAGACTAGTTCTCGCCACAAATAGTTCTCTTACTGTTGCATGTTATTTTTGTCAATGAGAGCTTTAGTTCAAAAAATTAAATATATAAATTTCCAATTATATGCAATTATTTATGCTGAATGGCTTTACTATGCCATATGCTATTCATTTGTATACAAACAATGAGATTAATTAAGTATAGAAACTCATCCAGCTTCAATTGGATTTATAGGTAGACAATGCTTCTCAATTGAATGTGCTTAATTGGTCTCTATCAAATCAATCCTCTTTACAGCTCTGTTCGTACATCTTTTACACTAACAATACAAATCACTCATCTTTTACATTTTTAAGGTCCTAAACAAATAATAACATTAACAATACACATAATCAATTAAGAAGCCAACCAATCGTAAACCAGTAAACACACTTAGACAACCAAATCTAGTTTAGGTCACACCAAACACAACTCTTTTGGTTATAACAAACATTTAGACAGACAACAAAACCTAAATATATATGCTTTCTAAAACATCTACACTTAACATGACCCACTTCTAGGAACTTGGCTTTGTTGAGCGAGGGGTCGGTGAGTCTATAGACTTGGCCTTACCCAGCAATGAGTCTAGGGACTCGACTTCATGGCGAGTCTAGGGATTTAGCTTAGTTGAGCGAGGGGTTGGTGAATCTATAGACTTGTCCTTACCCTGCAGTGAGTCTAGGGACTCGGCATTGTTGAGCGAGGGGTTGGTGAGTCTATAGACTTGGCCTTACCCCGCAGCAAGTCTATGGACTCGACTTCTTGACGAGTCTAGAGACTTAGCTTTGTTGAGCAAGGTGTCAGCATGTATATAGATTGGGCCTTACCTCGCAGCGAGTCTAGGGACTCGACTTCATGGTGAGTTTAGGGACTCGACTTTGTTGAGCGAGGGGTCAACGAGTCTATAGACTTGGCCTTACCTCGCAACCAGTCTAGGGACTCGATTTCATGGCAAGTCTAGAACCTGGCTTTGTTTGTTTCAAATTTTGGAGATAAGGAATTTGAGGCAAACATCAATGCATTCTCATTCATCGCGTAAGTTTAAAATTGCACGGGTTCTTATTTCTGAGTGACGCTTCCTGTCCCTATACAAAATACTTCTTCAGGTGCTCTGCATTCCTCGGGTGGGGGAGCTCGACTCCTTGGTTGTCTTTAAGGTGGTAGGAGCCAGGTCGGTTGCTTGGGTTATCACATACGGGCCTTCCCATCGCTTTCCTAGCTTCCCTTTTTCCTAGGTAGTTACTTTGGTCAGTTTTAACACCAAGTTGGCCACTCTGAAGAAGTGTGAACTAACCCGTTTTTTGAAATATTGTTCCGTCTTTCACTTGTTGCTTTTCATCCATATCGCCGCCTCTTCCCTCCTCTCTTATAGGAGATCCAGTCCTTCCACTAGCCTCTCATTGTTGGCGCTTGGGTCGAAGTGCTGAACGTGGAATGTGGGCATTTCGACTTCCACGGGAATTTCCACTTCACTCTCATAAGTGTGTGCAAAGGGTGTTTCCCCGGTGGGGGTCTGGACAGTTGTCTGGTACGCCCATAGCACGCTTGGGAGCTGCTCGGTCCATGCTCCTTTATGTGCCCTGAGCTTCTTCTTGAGGGTGGAGAGGAGGGATTTATTGGTCGCCTCAGCTTGGCCATTGGCTTGCTTGTGTCCTTGCAAAAAGTACTTCACCTTGATCCCGAGCTCTGTGCACCATTTCCTGTAGTGTGAACAGTCGAACTATCTCCCGTTGTCTGATATAAAGGTCTAGGGTATGCTGAATCTGCAGACTACTGACTTCTATAGGAGCTTTGTGATGGCCCAGGAGGTGATGGCTCGCGAGGGCGTTTGCTTTGACCCACTTTGTGAAGTAGTGGATTGCCACGATCATGAACTTGGACCCTCCTCTGGCCATTGGGAACTAGCCAATTAGATCCAGGTCTCACTAGGCGAAAGGCCATGGGGCAGTGATCGATGTTAGCTCCTCCAGGTGGCAGTGCAGCATTGGCCTATGCTCCTGACACTTTGGGCATTTCTTCATGAAGTCCGCTGCATCCCTAAGGGAATAAGGCCAGTGGTATTTGGCTCAGGTCACCCTTGTGGCTAGTGCCTTTCCTCCAGAGTGGCTGCCGTAGACTCCTTTGTGGATCTCTACCAGCACGTACTACGCCTCGTCTAGCAAGAGGCATCTAAGGAGTGGTTCAGAGATGCCTCTCTTGTACAGGACCCATTTCAGCAAGGTGAACCGAGCCGCCCTGTTCCTGATCTTACGTTCTTTTTTCGAGTTGCTTGGTAATTTTCCCTCCTGCATGAACTCCTTAATGTTCGCAGCCCACTCGAGGGGGCGCTAAGGACGTGACTACCCCAGCCTTGACAGACGGGGTGTCAACCGTTCTGATCACTGTGTGTTTTAGGAGGGCGAGCTCCTCTTGCCTAGATGAGGCCCTTGCTAGTCGGTCCGCCTTTTGATTTTTCACTCTCAAGGCTTGCTGGATGCGGGAGTAGCGAAAGTGGTTGCACTTGTTGCAGACGAGCTGGAGATACTTTTTGAGCCTTTCCCCTTTCGTGGTGAACTCCCCTAGTACCTGGCTAACGACAACCTAGGAGTCCGCCCTTACCTCTATTTTCTCAGCTCTTAACAACTGAGCAACTGGCATTCTGGCTAGGAGTGCTTCATACTCGACCTCATTGTTGGTTTCTTTAAAGGCAAGTTTGATCACGTAGTTGTGGTCCTCTCCATGTTCAGTCACTATATGCACCCCCACACCCCTACCGGGCTGGCAAAACGAGCCATTTACGTAGACTTGCCAGGGCTTTACTTGGGGTGATGTCGGGACATCCTCTGGGAAAACGGAAAACTTTGCGATGAAGTCTGCCGGTACTTGTCCTTTGATCACGGCGCGGGGCAGTTACTCAATGTCAAACTCTCTGAGCTTGATCTCCCACTTAGCAAGCCTGCTCGAGGTATCTGGCTTCTGTAAGATCTTCTTGAGGGGAAGGTTAGTAAGTACTTTCATTGGGTGGGCTTGGAAGTACGGTTTTAGCCTTCTTGCTACGACGACCAATGTGAACACCAACATTTCAGTCTATGGGTACCTAGTTTCGGCTCCACAGAAGGCTCGGCTCTGCATTTTAAACCAGCAGTGCCCATACGGCATGTGGGGACATAGCCCGGTACACGATTAAGTCTTCACCTGGCTTTGTTTAGCTGAGGAGTGGGGGATGGGCCAAGTACTTCTTCAGGTCAGTGAAATCCTTTTCACATACCGCATCTCATGCTTGGACCTTCCTTAAAACCTTAAAGAAAGGGAAGCATCGGTCGGTTGATCGGGCGATGAAGTGCTTTAGGGCTGCTACCTAGCAGGCCAACTTCTGGACTTCTTGGAGGTTGCAGGGGGAGTGCATCCCCACTATTCCTTCAACCTTTTCAGGTTTTGTCTCAATTCCTCTCTCAGAAACAATGAACCTAGGAACTTTCTGGACTCTACCCTGAATGCACACTTCGTCGAGTTCAACTTCATCTGGTATTGCAAGCAAATGGAGAAAGCTTCACGAAGGTCTCCCAGATGCTGCTCGGGTTTCCGTTTCCTACTCTTTACCAGCGAGTCATCCACGTATACTTCCATGTTCTGGCCTATCTGCTGCTTCAACATCTGATTGACTAGCCGTTGGTAAGTGGCACCCACATTCTTGACGTCGAATGACATGGCGTTGTAGCCGTACAACCCTCGATCTGTGACAAATGCTATTTTCTCTTCGCCATCCAAGCTCATCCTGATTTGGTTGTATCCATAATAGGCACCCATGAAGCTGAAGAGGGGGTGTCCTGTCGTCGAATCCACAATGAGTTCGATACGCGGTAATGAGAAGTTATCCTTCAGGCAAGCTTTGTTCATATCGGTGAAGTCGATACACATCCGCCACTTCCCTTTGGCCTTCTTCACCAAGATCACATTGAAGAGCCATTCCAGGTAGTGAACTTGTTAGATGAATCCCGTTGCCAGGAGACGGTCCACCTCCTCAGCTATCGCCGCATACTTCTTGGCACTGAAGTTTTATTGTTTTTGCTAGACTTTCTGGGCCGCTAGGTCAATGCTGAACTGGTGTTCAATGACGGAGTTGTCTATCTCACGCATCATCTCGTGGCTCCATGTGAATACATCTCGATGCTCGATGAGAAGATGTTTCACGGCCTGCCTCAAATCTGGGTCCAACTTGGTCTCGACCCAGACCTTCCGCTCTGGTCTCTAGTGGTCGACCGAAACCAGCTCCAATGGGTCATTGGGTTCGGCCTATCGAAGGGCCCACTCGTCGTAGACCTCTTCATTCCACCTAGCCAAGTCAAGTGGTGAAGGTGGCCCGGCCGCCTCTCTGGCTTCTCCAACAGTTGCAACTCCCTTGACCTCGTGCCTCAACTCCTAAGCATAGCACTCCAGAGCTAGGACTTGCTCGATGCGCACCTCCCCACTCTGAAGTTGGTAGGGAACTTCATTTTGAGGTGATAGGTGGAAGTCACGTCCCTCAAGCTGTTCAGAGTGGGACGCCCCAGTATTGCGTTATACAAGGAGGGAACCTTGACCACCAAGAAATTGGCCATGGCTGCGATAGTTTTGGGGGACTTCCGAGCCAAGACGGACAAAGTGATGACCCCATTGGTTGTAGAATATTGCTCGTGAAGCCTTTGAGCGGCACAGGGGCTAGACATAGTTGGTCAGGGTTTATCCCCATTCTGACGAAAGCTTCCCAGAACAAAATGTTAGCCAAACTCTCATTGTCGACTAGGATCCTCTGAGTTGTAGAGTTCACAATTTGCATTATCATCACCAGTGCATCATCGTGTGGGCAAAGGATGCCTTCTTTGTCCTTCTTACTGAAAGTTATTGTGGTGCCCCCAGAGTGCTGTTGGGTTCTAGCAGGGGTTCTCTCGGTGGTGAACACCTCCTCGTAGCATTCTCTTCGGGCATGTGCCCTCCAAGCTCATGAGGTGGTCCTTCCTCTGATCTATCCTCCCGCAATCGTGCGGATTTCGTTGATCAGTCCATCTACTCTTGGGGGGTTATGCGACGCGGGCTCCTCCGAGCCTTTCTCCTCGTTTGATGCCTTCCTTGATCAGTCCATCCTCGCATCGATCCTACCAGTCCTCCGACTGACGCCTCTAGCCCCATAGGTCCTCATCCTTTCTTCTTTTCAGGGCATTTAGCACCGTGCCAGTTGGTCATGTGGCACTCACAGTATTGGCGTCTTACCTTGTCGAGGCCCCGTTCCCCTCGAGCTCATGTGGGCATGGGGCCCACCCCATGGCCAGGCTGGGGATTCTCTTTTTCTCTTCATGTCGGGCACTCCTCTTTTCCCCCCTTCGCGACTGGAGCTGTCAGGGCTTTGAGGGTGTCTTTGGAGTTGATGAACCTATTCGCCCGGTCCGTGAACTCCTTCAAAGTGGTTGGATTTCTTCATGCTATTTCAGTCATAAATGGGTTCCTAGGCCAGATTCTCCCCAAGAGGGCTACCAAGATGATCTTCTCGTCTTGGTCATCGGTGGTCATCCGTTCTTGATTAAACCAGGAGAGATATGACTTTAGGCTCTCACCATCTTGCTGGTTAATTGTGAGGAGGTAAGCAACCGGGCACCTCCTCTTCCTGCTTGCCATGAACTGCGTCATGAAGAAGTGAGCTAGCTCATTGAAGCTATTTATGGTCCCGTTCAATAGAGACCCAAACCAGGCCCGACAGCTCCTTTTAGTGTCATTGGAAAGGCTCAGCAAATGATCTCTGCCAAGAAGCTATACAAGGTAATGTAGCCTTTGAACGTCTCTAGGTGCTCTAGTGGGTCCTTGGATTTGTCATACACTTCCATTTGGGGGACCTTGAACTTGGGCGGAAGGGGTACCGCCATAACTCCCTCACTGTATGGCAGGTCGGTGTTGACAAGCAGCTGGTCCCTGGTGGACGGCGTGCCTCTCCTCTTAGCCATTTCCGCATACTTGTCCCCAAGTTCTCAAAGCTCGAGGTGCATCTTGCACCTTTCTTCCTCTATTGTGGAGTCTACAGGGACAAGCCCTGAGTCCATGTGTTCATTGCCACTAGGTTCTCCTCCTCCTAGCGAAGTGCCCATGTTTCCTTTGTTAGTCTCCTTATCATCTCCTCCATTTCTACAAGTCTAGCCTTTATTGCCTCATCCTAGTTCTCCCCTCTTCGTGTAATTTGGGACCGTGTTGCTGCCTGCATGTGAAGTACACGCTTCTATGGAAAAGATTCCACAGAGGGTGCCACTGTTGACGTCGTGTTTCACAACCTGAGCAGTACCATGGTAACCAAACCTTCTGTTCCTTTAACAAGAAAGAAGAGTGGGTTCTGGAGATGTCTGGGGTCCCTCTGATGACAAAGTTAGTAGAGAATATTTGGGTGAAGAAGAAGGCTAAAATGAGTGAAGAAGATGAAGAATTTAGAGAGCATCCCCCTGGGTGGGATTGGGGTATTTATACTTGCTCGAACAAGATTGTCGAGGGAGATGGTGGGGTGTCAAATCATGCTTGGGTCAGACCTACCACCAATCTTTTACCATGGCAGGGTGTTAGACCAAGGTCGTGTCATCCTACGGTGCTAGGATGATGTCGTGTGTTTGGGCTTCTGACACTCATTAAATGCAGCGTGTCCCAAGCCTAATATGCCCACGATCAGGCACATCCAGTCAGCTGTTGTAACAGCCCGCTATAATTATCAGTTTTGGATTATTCCCCGACATCAATCACATCTCTCTCGTCTTTACGCTCATCTGGAATCACGCGTATAGATTATCTTTTCCGTAAATCACGTAATTTGTTCTTCACCGACAGCTGTAAAATCATGAACAGTTTTATCCTAAGCGTTGTACCTCGATGGCGTTTTTCCGGATCTTATCCATCGAATTTCAAAGTATTAGATAAGCTTGTTTTTAAAGTAGCACAATTATAATAATTTAATGAGCTCTGAAAATATTATAATTGTGGATAATTATTTAGTTTTTTTTTTTAATTGTTTTAAGATATTAAGATGTTTAATTTTACGTTTAAAATTCTTATTTAAATTTAAGTGTTTTATGCACTTTGATTAATTAATGATACTTTATCATTTTATATAATGATGAAGAAAATATTATTTTATAAACCTTAGTTTATAAAATAATATTCTATCTTAATTCCTCTCAGTGTAGTTATTAAGTGTTTTATTAATTTAAATGATTTTATCCTCTTCGATTAATTAACGGTACTTTATCATTTTTATATAATGATGAGGAAATATTATCTTATAAATTTTAGTTTATAAAATAATATTCTACCTTAATTCATCGTGATGTTTTATTTAAAGTGTTTTATTTAAAATAAAACATTTACGCGTTTTAATCAGTGTTTTAATTCACCGTTGATTTATTTGAAGATCCAACCGAAAATGGGTGCTTTATTCTGTTTCTTTCTGATAGAAAATGCGTCAGATCTATCCCAAGTATGCTACTATCTATCTGAGCCAAGGCCTCTGATTCTCAGATCTTTATCACACCTCAATAATTGAAAAATCAAATCAAAGAAGAAGATTTCAACAAACGGATACAGGGGGAGACAGAGAGAGAGAGAGTCGTCGGGGGTTCAATGTCACTGCTCAATCCTCTTTTCTCTTCTCTAAGCAATTTCTCAAGTCTTCTCATGGTATTTTTGGAGTAAACGATCCTTCAATCTTTGATCTGCTTCTCTTCGCTTCTCGGAGACTCAACTTCGAAAGCCGCAACGGAATTCAATTCTCGAATAAGACTTTGGGAATTGGACTCCAAGGGATATGCTAGGTTTGTGAACTTAAGGTTTATAATTTGATACGCACCGGCACTGGTCAATCATGCTCTCTAATCATCTGCAAAATGGATTCGAGACCGCGAAGATGGTGTGGTCGCGGCTCCCGAACGCCGAGGAAGGCGACCACGTGGATACAGGGCTCTTGCGTAAGAGCGTTGGGAGTGGGGTCGAGAGCCTCGAGTACGAAGTCGTCGAGAATCACGCCTATTGGGAAGAGCAGGAGCAGAGAGGGAAGCTTTTTGTTGGATATTATGTGGTGGTGAAGTGGTTCTTTGCTTTGCTCATTGGAATCGGTACCGGATTAGCTGCAGTTTTTATTAATCTTTCTGTTGAGAACTTTGCCGGCTAGAAGTTTGCATTGACTTTCTCTATAATACAAAAATCATATGTGGCTGGGTTTATCGTATATGTATTAATCAACTTAGTTTTAGTTTTGTCCTCTGTGTATATCATAACACAGTTTGCCCCAGCCGCAGCTGGATCTGGAATTCCTGAAATCAAAGGATATTTGAATGGAGTTGATATTCATGGCATTCTTCTCTTCAGAACCTTGATTGGGAAGATATTTGGAAGCATTGGATCAGTGGGAGGTGCCACGGCTCACGCTTTTCATTTTGTTCCCCGCTTTTTCTCGAGTATTTTGGTTCTGCTTCGTCCCGAATTCACAAGGTAACCGCTTAATCTGTTCTGGAAAGGACGTAGAGCGAAAGATGAAGAGAAAGCGTGGCAGCTGAAGGTAGTGGCTGTTAATATTCCAAAGAGGCTAGCTAGGTGCTCAAGAGCGCGAGAGAGGAGATAATCACAATACTGATGCAAAGAGTAGAGACCACGTGAATTGATGCTAATTAAAGCCGTATGTCAAAGTTCCGAGACAGAGTAATATGCTGACTAGATCATGACCAGGAATTGAAGGAAAACTTCGGCCATGAATGGAAAGCTTTTGCAACCTCTGCTAGTACTTGGGGTACAGATACTATTGATTTTAGTAGCATCAGTAGCATCTAAACCCAATTCAAGATGTGACCGTAAATGTGGAAGCGTCGAAATCCCCTACCCATTTGGAACAAGCGGGGATTGTTACCTTGACTCAAGATTTCTCATCACTTGTAACAACACATTCCAACCTCCAAAACCATCTCTGGGCCCTGGTTTGTTTGTTGAGAAGATATCAGTGCTGGATGGTGAACTGCGAGTCTCAAACCCCGTAGCCAAGTTTTGTGAAGGTGATTGCTTTGCAGGGAATATTTACAAAAGATGCGGAGATACTGATACTGTTCAGTACAGTGGCAACTCTGCCTTACTCAAGCTGTCAAATTTTCGCATCTCAGATAAGAGGAACAAGATCACTGCCGTGGGTTGTGGCGTTTATTCGTATATTCAAGGTTCTGTGGAACAGAAGGGCTTCACTACTGGATGCTTATCACTCTGTAACAACAATGCCAGCGATGTGGTTAATGGGTCATGCTCTGGTATTGGCTGTTGTCAGACTTCTTTTCCGAAAGGAGCGACCGAATTTAATCTAAGTGTTCGGAGCTTGATCCACAGCACTACAACTACTGGCATCGCTGGATGTGCCTACGGCTTTATAGTGGAAGAAAAAGCATACAACTTTTTATCCTCGGATTTCCAAGATTTAGAGAACAGAACGACTGTACCCCTGGTGCTTGATTGGGCAATTGGAAATGAGACATGCAAAGAAGCTGAGAAAAATAAGGATATTTACGCATGCAAGGACCCCACAGTTATTGTTACAATTCCCGCAACGGCCCTGGGTATCGTTGAAATTGCTCCGATGGTTATCACGGGAACCCATACCTCCCTCGTGGACCTGACAGTTGCCAAGATATTGATGAGTGCAAGCTTACGAAACCTTGCGCCGCAAATGCAACATGCATCAACACTAATGGAAATTACGTATGTACTTGTCGACATGGGTTCGAAGGAGATGGGATATTGCCACCCGGAATAGGTTGCAGAGCTAAACAAAGCCAATCTACAATTATTCCTATTGCACTCGGTGACATCTGTCACTCCAGAATATTTGCTCAATTCTTCTAGAGTATTCTGCTTGTAACCGACTCTGTGCCAGCACCCTTTCTCCATTCTGTTGTGTGGCAGAGTGAAACCTCAAGTTGCCGTGGTGTTGCAAGTGCTCATAATATGACATTTGAGTTCAGAAGTGAAAATCTTAAGGACTTGAGTGTTCCTCTTCCAACTGTTGTGCAGTTCCTCGTGTTTCGCGCTCTATTCTCATAGAAAGCGACGATCGAGGTAAGTTAGCCTCTAACTTACTATCAGTTTATTGTGTATGTGTGATGTGTAAGGGAACTACAATTTATGTATGTATGTTATCGTATATGCCATGTCATGCTATGTCATTAATGTTTATCTGTTACATATGATTTAATCTCTCATGAATAATTATCTGTTACATAATCTTTTCTGTCATACAATGATGTATGTTATAAGTATGCCATGTTAAGTATGCCATGAAATGTTATGATTAAATCATATGGTGCCATTTACAAGTATACGCCATGTTAGAAAAATATATGATATTAATTAATATCTCATGCATTAAGAAAGATAAGATATGTTATGTTACGTATAATACGTGGGGCCACAACAACTGTGGAGTACGTATTATATTTTATGATACGTATAATACGTGGGGCCACAACAACTGTGGAGTACGTATTATACTATGTTATATATAATGCGTGGGGCCACAACAACTGTGGAGTACGTATTATATTTATGTTATTATAATGCGTGGGGCCACAACAACTGTGGAGTACGTATTATATTTATGTTATTATAATGCGTGGGGCCACAACAACTGTGGAGTACGTATTATATTTATGTTATGTTATGATAATGCGTGGGGCCACAACAACTGTGGAGTACGTATTATATTCTATGTTATTTATAATGCGTGGGGCCACAACAACTGTGGAGTACGTATTATATTTATGTTACTTATAATGCGTGGGGCCACAACAACTGTGGAGTACGTATTATATTTATGTTATGTTATGATAATGCGTGGGGCCACAACAACTGTGGAGTACGTATTATATTCTATGTTATTTATAATGCGTGGGGCCACAACAACTGTGGAGTACGTATTATATTTATGTTACTTATAATGCGTGGGGCCACAACAACTGTGGAGTACGTATTATATCTTATGTTATGTTATGATAATACATGAGACACAGCAATTGTGACATGTAGAATACGTGGGGCCACAACAACTGTGGAGTACGTATTATATTTTATGTTATGTGTATTCATGGGGCCACAACAACTGTGGAGCATGAAGTATGGGGCCACAACAACTGTGGAGCATACACTACATGAGACACAGCAATTGTGACATGTAGAATACGTGGGGCCACAACAACTGTGGAGTACGTATTATGTTTTATGTTACTTGAATACGTGGGGCCACAACAACTGTGGAGTACGTATTAACGCATGTTATTAATCAAGACAATTGAATAAGAATCTAAGTTTAAGTTAAGTCAGTTTCAGATCAAGTGCATGATAAGTCAAGTTTTAGATCAAGTCCATGTTATGTTATGCTCACGTACATGTTATGTTCAAGTTTATGTTATTTTCAAGTTCTTATTTATGTTATGCATGTTTACGTTCATGTTATATTTCAAGTCCATGTTATGTTGTTTGTTCATGTTATGTTTTAAGCTTAAGTTTATGCCATGTTAAGTCAAGTTTCAGTTCATGTTTAAGTTCTGGTTAAGTCATGCTAATGTCAAGTTATACTATGTTTATGTATGACTATAATTATGCATTTATGCTTTTACTGCCATGCATGCATTTTTAACCTGTGTGTGAGTTTTATGTTAACTTACTGAGATTTGTAATCAAATCTCACTGTGGTAGTCCCAACTACCATTCCCCCCGAATGGTAGATCTTGTTACAGGACCCAAAGGAGAATTGGAATCTGACCAACTGAATACAGTCGACTAGGCCACGGTGCGATGTTGATGATGGTATAGTATTTAACTTAGGTTAATACTTGTACTTTTGGAGTTGTATCTCAAGTATTCTTTTGATCACAACCATTTTGGACTAGTGTGGTGATCACGGCTTTTTAGTATGCCTTTATGTATGAAATATGTTTCAAGTATTTGAGATATTTTAGTTTGGTGCATAGTATTGCTAAAGAAAAAAATTATCCGCTGCGAATATTGCATAATGCTAGATGCATGTTAGGAACATTGCATTTTATATGTCATGAACGGGGGCAGGTAACCTTGTGTTGCATGTCTCGACGCTTCAAATGTCCGTTCAATCCCAAGCGGAATTTGGGGGCGTCATAGCTGTGCTCTGCAATAGTTGTCTACTGAGTGCCCACGTTGCTTTTTGGTGCGCTCTTCGACCAGGCCGAGCTCGATGCCTTCGTTTCTTTGAATGAGAAGGCGTGCCATGGGCTCTCCGCTTGACTCCTGCCTTGGGCTCCTGACCTAATGTGGTTTCCATTTGAGGGGCCAAAAGTCCCTGAGGCTTGATCTCTTTGGGCCTGGGCCTCCCCCTGGAGAGGTCTCCCCCCCCTACAATACTTATTGGTAAAATCAACATTATTCACAATTAGGGTAGTTGCATCGATACCTAATACTCTAATAAACAAAGTACACAATTATTATCTCACATATGTCTAATAGCCCCAACCTTTTCATAATCTTCACATGTAAGAAGTCTATACGCCAATAAAAGTTGAGTTTATCAAATTTGTGACTAACACCGTACATTACATTTAACATGATAGCAATAAGATTAACTTTACCTATTGGATGTGCAAACTTAGGTTTCAATTACACTATGTACATCGAAGAGATGAAGGATCACCTAATTGATTTACCAAGTGACTAATGGCAATACCATGTGAGAGGGATAAAATATCCCAAGCCCAGATAACAAGGCCCAGCCCATCAAAGGGGTCCCACTAAAAGATAAAAGAAGAAGAGAGGAATGAGAGACAATTAGGGGACAATGGAAGAGAATGTGTCAAGAGGAAAGTAAAGTGGACACGAAAAGGAAAATAAGAAAGTAGAGAAAAGAGAGGGGTCAGACATGCAAAAGAAAAGGCTGCCATCCCTCTCCACTCCCTAGGCCAGTGATAAAAGAGGGATAAGACCGAACAAGAAAGAGGTTTCTTTGACTGGGGACTTTGGCTTCTTCTTCAATGGCTTCTTCAACCTCACGAAAAGGGCTCCAGAGGGAATATCTACTCTAGCAAATGCCTCTCCGACTTCCATTCTACAGTAAGAAATGAGAGACTGTAAAATACTCATATTATGGTAGATTTTTCTATCCTAAATGTTTGCAAATGTAGGCATTATGCCGAATCACGTAAATCCATGTGTCTCCCTCTCATTTATTTTTCCGTATATTTATTTTTCATTCATCGCCATGGATGTATGCATTGTCCCCTTATAGTCGCACTGGACCACCGTCGGGGGCTCCAAACCACACTGATTGAGGCGCAAATCCTCACAACGGGCAGGGAATGACTCTCTTCCCTTCCATCCTGTTGTGCGGTTTTTTAGGCATTAACAGCTGATATCATCTATGATATCTGAGTTACTTTCTACATTGAAAGTAGGCGAATGACAATTTCCCAGCACGCTAAATAATCTCTGAATGAGTGAGTAAAATTTTCTCTGGATAAACGTTTTCAACTTCCCCGCTTTTATTTTTCTGAACGGCATGTTCGCACAAAATGGACAAGTAACATTTTTTCACCGGGTGGAAACCCCAGTTGGAGGCGTCTGAATCGTTACTGTGAAGGAGACGGAGTTCTCAGTTGAAAAGGGCAAAGCAAGAACAGGCGGGCACTCCAGCTTTAGCCACTGTAAAGCTTCCAGTTTAGTTCCAGGCGTCCACGCCCATACGAACACGTTGACCTGGCAGTAGATCGAGGTTACTGAACTATGACATCAACTTTTACCGTCGCATCGTCCTACCTAATCATAGGTTCACTTGAATTTTTATTTAGAGGACCGATACGTTAACAATTATTCATAATTTATAATAACTTTAAATATAATAATATTTTTTATTAAATTAAAAACTTTAAATTTAAAATTAAATTATTTTATTTTATTACAAAGTTGTGTACAAATTGTTATTGAATGGTAGCTCTTTTATTTTTATTGCATCTAATAATTGATGACCTCTTTCACTAGCATATCACCTTTGATAGATTCTTAAAAATGTTCTACTAATTTTATTTTATTGGCTATGCTCAAATATTATCACATCTTAATAAGAGAGATATTTGCTCTCGATGACTTGCGTCAGGTAGAATTACGTATAATTAAAAATTATTTTACGTTTTGATTTCTTTAATAATATAATTTATAACTTCGTCGCTAGCAAATATATAAATTCATCTGTATATTATGTCTAATGATTATGGATTCACCATCTTGAATACATCAAATGTTTCTTGCATTATTGCATCAAACTCAAAAATCATCTTAATCAAATTTTAAAATTTTCCATTATTTTCTTGATAGATATTTTCATTGCCCTCAAAATAGTAAACTATTTTTACCAAGAGTTTTTACTACAACAATAATTATAAGTAACTCGTTTTTCCATTGATCTTTTTTATTTATTAATTTGTTCTTGGACTTTTTTGCCAATTATTTTATTTCTTAACAATCTCATTTCTCAATCAAGCCATGTAATCATATTAGTAATATACTCATTGGATGTTTCATGGCTTTTAGGCTTAGCACTAAGATTTTTCCAATCACCAAATCCTTTATTAGCTAGTTGACTTATACTAGGCTTTGAATTAAACAACTTGCAATAAAACCATAATACTCTATTCAAGTCTTTTGAATATACTAGCCATGTTCTATTATGTTCTCCTCATTTGATAAGATTTGTATATAATATACAATAAAAAAATGTCTAGAGTTCTCATCCATAGAGAAACTTATATCGCTATCTCTAATTGGACCATTTTCTACTAATAAATGTCAGAATTTTGTATCTACGCTGTTATATTGAGCAAGATCATAAATATTTGTAGGAATAGAATCAGACATGTCCATGGTATTTTTATCTTCTCCTATGGCTTTCCCAAATTCTCTAGCAAGAACTGTAGCAGTACATGCTTGGGCACTATCCTCAAGACCTTTTTATTAAGCTTGTTGTGTTATTTCATTATCCTCAGATCCTGTGAGGACTGTGCTAGCGCAAGGGGGAAGATTGCCTTCCAAGCGCATGTGGAAGGCAAAGAAGAGTGCCTTCCTAGAATATGTAAAAGATGAGCTAGAAGTGGGTTGCTCATTACAACTAGTCCAACAGAGTGAACAACACTATGTGGAAGGCCATGCTGACACACCTCAACACAAGATGAAATAAAGGATTTGTCACTCGAAACCAATCAAATGAAAAAAGGTGCAAACCATACGAAGACAAGAAAGGGCTTTTAGGGATAACAAAAAATGCTTAGGAGGCAGTCTTGTCATACGCAAAGACCCATACTCCACCTAAAAGGTCACATCTAGAGTAAGGGCATGTTCGAGACGTGAGATGATCTCATCACATCTCAAAATTTCTTATAATTTCTTTCACAAACATCACTCCAATACAAATACCACTCTAACATAAACACTTTTCATTTTCATATTTTTAACTTTTTCATCTAATTATTACCAAATTATTACAACTTTCTTAAACTTCTAAACAAAACACAGAAAACAATACAACTTTTTCAAAATTTGAAACAAAAATAATATTAAAAATTATTTTAACAATTTTTAACTTTATAATATTTTTATTCAAGTTCTTCTCTATTTTTTCAAAATCTAATAAAATATATTAATTCAAACCATTTCACTACTATTTACAAAATTCTCATCTCAATGGATCTTCTTGCCAGGCCTTCCCCTGCATCTGTACTGGCTAGATTGTCTCCAAAGTTTTGCTACCAAGTTTGGACATTTTTTGGGCACCGATAATGCTACCATCTATGGAACCCGAGCCACAGGAGCAAGGATGTGTGTTGAAGTTGATCTTCGGGAAGCACCGATTGCAAGTTTCCCTATGATGGTTGGGAAGAACCAGATATGGCAACCGGTTAGATATGAGAAGCCAGGTTTTTATTGTAACAAGTGTTTCCGCCAAGGGCATACTGCAGTGGTCTATCGGAATGGCCAGCGTCCTGCACGTCAAAATGGCGTGATCAAACAGGGGAAAGAGGGTGGAAAAACGGAGGAACATGGGACGTGGAAGGAAGTGGGTCGGAAATCTGGTGAGAATTCGGATGATGAAGGGAATAAGCAACTTGAATAGTAGAACACGGTTCCTAAAAATGGGGGGATTCGTCCAGTGGAAAGGAGTGACATTAACGTTGCTGTGAAACACTCGGCCCAGTTGGAAGGTGTGGAAGGGGAGAGAACTTGTGCAGGGGAGGGGGGATCCGTATCTCCTGTTATTTTTGTGACTAACTCGTCTAGATGTAGCCCAGGTATTACAGCTATTTTAGTCCTGCATGTAGAACCAGAATTAGGCTGTGTTTTGAATGTAGAAGAAACGATAACATGTACAGGGGAGGGGGGTTGTGTGTCGTCCACTAGTTTGGAGGAATTGATAGAATTGCATGTGGGGAAAAATAATATCATCAATGATAGTCTTGCTCCAACAGTTGAAACAGCTTCAGCTCAGGTGTATAATAGTGTGGTAGAGGAGGTGGTTGTCCAAGATATTACGCATAAGGAAGAAGTGGAAGATTCGGGTAGGGGGGAAGCTTTGTTATGTACTAACAAGTTTGATGTCTTGTCTGAGGAGGAAAATGTTCAGGTGTGTGTTGGAAATAAGGATTACACGTCGGACCCCAGCGACTGGCAGATAGGGGAGGGAGTTTCAAATGATGAAAGTAATATTGTCCCAAGGAGATCTAAGAGAGCTAAGGCTCTCCCACTCAAAATTTTTAATGCTTGACAGTATTTTGGTGTGGAATGTCCGAGGTTTGGGCACTTCCAAGAGAAGGTTATGTTGGTTGATTCAGAAGATGAATATTTCGATATTAGCTATTTCTGAGCCGTTTCAAGCAGTGGATAAAATTCAAACGAGGGCGCGTCAGATTCGGTTTCATAAGTCTGCTTCAAATGTCGAAGAGGGAGGCAAAATATGGCTTTTTTGGTCAGATGAGATAGATATGGACTTGGTTGCAGTGTCTAGTCAATCCTTTACAGGTTTGTTCTCTTTTAACAGGGAGGCTTTGATGGTTTCTTTTATTTATGCTAAATGTTCTATAATTGAGCATCGTGAGTTATGGGCCCATCTGAGCAGTATCAATTGTACTGGTATTCCTTGGACTGTTATGGGTGATTTTAATATTATTTGGGCTGACTCTGAAAGAAAAGGTGGTAATCCAAGATCTCGGCTGGCTATGAGTGAGTTTAATTATTGTATAGATAGCTGTGGACTGTTAGATTGGAACCTCTCTGGTAAACAATTTTCTTGATGTAATGGCCAACAGGGCTTTGCCCATAGTTGGGCTAAACTTGATCGTATCTTGGTCAATAATGTTTTCACGGTCAAGTGTGCTGGAGCTAAGGCCAGACTTCTGAATCGCAGCACTTCAGATCACTTGCCCCTTGTCCTTCAGTTGACTCCTTCCTTTCGCAAGTATGGTCCGACTCCCTTTCGTTTCCAGAACATGTGGTTATTGCATAAAGATTTTCTCGGGGTGACTCGGGAGGCTTGGTTCATAGAGACTCCGGGTGATAAAAATCTAATTAAACTTGCCGGTAAATTGAAAAGGATGAAAGTCATCTTACGGGCCTGGAATAAGAATACTTTTGGTAGGGTGGATTTCTGCATTCGTGAACTGGAAGAACATATTGAATTGCTTGAGGAAAGTCTCCAAAATGGCTTTTCCACCACGGTTGACAATGATTTGTTGAGGACCAAGATAGAGTTGGACTCTTGGATGCAACGGGAAAATGCGAGGCTCTCCCAACAGGCTAAGAAAAAATGGCTTCAAGAGGGAGACTGTAATTCCAAATTTTTTCATGCGGTTATTGCTCAACGACGTAGGAATTCGAAAGTCCATTCCATGAGTATTTCAGATAATGTTACTCTTTCTTCTCTGGATCAAGTACATGAGGGAGCTGTGAAATACTTTGTGGACTTTCTGGGCTAGCCTGGAAATGGACTTTCTGGGCCAGCGGTGTCTGAGGGATTGTGATTGGGATGATTCCTTGTATGAGCCGTCGGATATTGTGGTTAGAGAGCTGTTTGCTTCTATTGCTTTAGAGTCTAGTCCGGGCTCAGATGGGTTAGGATCTGCATTTTACACTGAGTGTTGGTACTTCATCAAGCATGATATCATGGCTGCAGTGAAGGATTTTTTTTGAGGTTCTAGCTTATCTTGCTTTTACTCTTCCTCTTTTATTGTGCTGATTCCGAAGGTGCCAAATCCTTTGAGTTTTGATAAGTTTCGGCCGATTAGCCTGTGTAATGTGATCTATAAAGTTTTTGCTAAGTTGCTGGTTAATTGTTTGTCTCCTGTCCTGGCAAAGATTATTTCCTCTGAACATTCCCCCTGAACAGGGTGCTTTTGTTAAGGGGCGAAGCATCTTTCAGAATATTTTGCTCACATAAGAAGGTAAGGGGAGGTAATTTGTTCATGAAAATTGATATGAGCAAGGCTTACGATCGAGTAGATTGCCATTTTCTTATGATTGTCCTTCGTTCTTTTGGGATTCCTGAACATTTATGTAAGCTTGTGTGGAATTGTGTTTCTACCCACTGGTTTTTGGTCATGATGAATGGTACGTATAAAGGTTTATTTAAATCAGAGAGGGGTCTTCACCAAGGTGATCCCCTTTCCCCTATCTCTTTATTCTGGTCCAGGAAGTTCTTTATCTCCATGAGGGTGAGGGAGGGGAGAATTAAATTTTTCTCTCTGCCTTCAGGTGCCCCTATGTTATCTCATCTCCTGTATGCTGATGATATTGTGGTTTTTTCTAATGTTTCTAAGCGCATGGTCAGGGCTTTGATGGAGATTTTTCGTACGTTTGAGGCTTGGTCAGGCCAACAGATTAATTATGATAAGTCTGCAGTGTTCTGGTCTAAGTGGTTATCGCCTAGTCGTACCAGAGACATCATGGCTGCTACAGGGTTCTCTCAGGGTCGTTTCTCTATCACTTGTTTGGGAGCTCCTATAGTGGATGGCAGGCTCAAAGTTGCTCATTTTGATCCTGTTATAAAGAGAGTTGCAAAAAAGCTGGTGGGTTGGAAAAACAGGTTGTTATCGCAAGGTGGCCGGTTGGTCCTTTCGAGGCACGTCCTGACTAGCATGCCTATTCATCTGCTTTCGGTGGTTCATATGCCTAAGATAGTGAAGAGGAAACTCTCCAGCATGTTTGCTAATTTCTTTTGGGGTCTTGAGGACCAGAAAAAGAAAAGGCATTGGAGGGCTTGGAATAAACTGTGTGTCCTGTGTGATGAGGGAGGTGTGGATGTGACGCCCCCAAATCCCCACGTACGGATACGGGGAATTCGAGACGTCCGGATGGTGACAACCCGGGTCACCATCCTATCGACGAGTGTCGAGTGTGTACAAGCGACAATTGTGCACAAGGAAATACGCAGCGGATAACAAGGTCATAAAATTAAGTACCAGAATTTTTTTCTTAAATAAAACACAAAGCGGTTCAAAGATACATAATAAAATATTACAAGTCATAAATATTGTTTCAAAACCAATTACAAAGCATGAACTCCAACTTAGAACTCCGGCGGAGCCGCATCCTTGGGCTCAGCCTCCTCCTCCTCCTCGAACTCTGTACCAAAATCTACGGTACCAAAAATGGTGCCGCAGGTAAGTAAAATCCAAACACCATTAGATAAAAGCATATTAAACTCAAACAATATGCATGAATAAATGCCAATGCACAAACTCACAAACCATATTTTTTCCACGCACGCCAAAAACCTATTTGGCTCAAAAACATATCCTTTAAACAAACCTTGCTGTTATCCCCGATAACGGCCCACACATACCGTTTAAAACCAAGCCTCGCCATTATCCCAGATAATGGCCCAAACCACCATTTTCCCAGAAAATGGATCACAAGTCCTCAACACATCCTCGCCATTTTCCCAGAAAATGGCCCGTATCCGAAAACCATAAAAACCAACCGATTATGCATGCACCATGACCTCCCCTAGGGATCATCCGCACACTCTGGCTCTGTGCCACACCGCAGGTAACGTCTATGCGTGTGACACCTACACGAGTGATGCCCAGACTCGCGCCTCGCGCGTACCTGGCCAGGCCATCCTCTAGTCCCCGCCACTCTAGGAACCACGGAGTCGACACGACAGCGTTACCGTATCGTGCGATCCGGTCGTCGCCCAGCGACAACCCAGGGGATGTCACTCAGTATTATCCACTCCCGAGTGACCAGAGGAGCTCCACCGAGATAATAACCCATCCCGGCTTGGGCTCGTGATACGCACACTCCCAAAAATCCATTTACGCCAATAAAACAGGATTTTCTCAATTAAAATAAAATACACGTGCATGCACCATGTAAATGCAAATTTCAATGCTCGACAAATACAACCAACCATAGAACAACAATTCAAGCAACTCCGTCCTCCATCCATCCGACCCCCGAACTCCTCGGACTCAGTCCGGAATCAGCAAACCAACCAAATAAATTATTGTAAGAGCAAAATATATTTAAATCTAAAAGTAGAGTTTGGAAAATACTTACAGAGCTATATAGGATTTTTAGAAGGTTCGGCGCGCGGCAAACGATGGGCGGAAAGCAACGTAACAGTGCAAATGCACTGTAGCCGTGGGTCGCAAAATACCCACTTTTGACCGGGGACAAACCAAGACACCAAATTGATAGGGAATGGTCTAGGGATGTTTATGAAGCTAGTGGAAGTGAGTTTTGGCCGTGGGTGGCGGCGAAAACGCCGGTAGAAGCGAAAAACGAGCAAATCGGAGTTGAGCTCGTGGGAGCTGCTCCGGTGGCCGATCTAGGCCGGAAATGGGTGGGTTAGGTCGGCAAGAGGTAGGGGAAGAAGTGGTGAAAAGATGGTGGCCGGAGGTGGTGCGACGGCGCCGGAAACGGTGACAAACCGTGCGGCTTAGATGCGCTTTTCCGGCCAAACGGCCGGCCGGTTGGGGGAGATCTTCGGAGGGGTGGTACACCGGAGGGAGGGGAAGTTTTCTGGGTGGGTGGTGGAGGCCACGCCGCCGGCAAGTGGCGGTTCTGGGCGGAGGAAATTTTCGGCTACAGTGTAAAATTCTGGGTTGGTGCCGCTACTTTGAGCGGCTCGTGGCGGCTAACGGTGGCTCCGATGACTCTGAAAATTGGAGGGGTTGTAGTCTGCCGTGAGAGGAAGAGAATGGCGGGGGTGGTGTACGACACCTCCACCGGACGGCGGAGATACGGCTGGCCAAAGGTGGCTGCACGGAATGAAAAAGTGCAGGGGAGAGAGAGAGAACGACGCACGCACGGGAGGGAAACCGGAAAAAGAAAAAGAAAGGGAAGAAAGAAGGAAAAGAAGAAAAGAAAAGGAAAAGAAGGAAAAAGAAAAAAGAGAAAAAGAAAAGAAGGGAAAAGAAATGAAGTCCAAACTTCACTTCCGGGATCCAGAAACTGATCCGCCGAAAACGATATTAAAAACATAAAACGACTAAAATAAATTAAACACTACATCAAATAAATAAATAAACACCAAGAAAATATTTTAAACACAACGTCAAGCTAAAATAAAATAAATAACTAGCAAAAACCAACTGTTAAATTTTTAAAACCAAAAACGAGCTAAAATCAATTAAACGGAAATTTAAATTCAACAGCCAATAAAATCCAATTAAAATCCGATAATTTAAAATAAAAGCACTATAATATTAATTAAATTAAATTATTCCTTCAGTGAAAATACACGTAAAAACGGGTCATCACATCCTCCCCCCCTTAAAACAAATTTCGTCCTCGAAATTTTGCAGGACCAAACACCAACTTGAAACAGGCCATATAATTCCACATAAAACCAACTGCAACCAAGATTAAGAAACGTACCGTCATCACTCAAACAAGTAGGGGTACTGCTCCCTCATGTCCACTACTCGCTCCCAGGAGAAATCTTGAGCTAACGGATCTCCCCAGGCCACCTTAACCAAATGTATCGTCTTGGACCTTAACTGTTGCTCCTTCCAATCCATGATCTGCGACGGAACAACCTCATAAGTAAGGTCCGGTTGCAACTGAATATTCCCTGGGTCGACAAAGCGTGGCTCTTGTTGTCCAAAACTCTTCTTTAAAGATGATACATGGAAGACATTGTGTATATCCCCAAAATATTCTGGCAATGCAACTCTGTAAGCGACGGACCCTACCTTCTCCAAAATCTGAAAAGGTCCAACATATCTCGGATCCAGCTTCCTCTTCTTCCCAAAACGCTTAACTCCTTTCATGGGAGAGACCTTAAGATAAACCCAATCGCCTTGTTCGAAAGACAATTCTCTCCTCCTGGTATCCGCGTAACTCTTTTGACGACTTTGCGCTGCAGCCATGTTATCTCTTATAATCTGAATCTGATTTTGCATATCCTGTATTATCTCGGGTCCAATTATTTTCTTCTCCCCGACTTCATCCCAACATAAGGGTGATCTGCATTTTCTACCATACAGAGCTTCATAAGGAGCCATTTGGATGGATGCATGGAAGCTGTTATTATACGCGAATTCTATGAGTGGCACGTGATTCTCCCAACTTCCTTGAAAATCTAAAGCACACGCTCGCAACATATCTTCAAGAGTTTGAATCGTGCGCTCTGACTGGCCGTCTGTCTGGGGGTGATAAGCAGTACTAAACTTTAATTTAGTACCTAAAGCCGCCTGCAAACTCTTCCAAAAATGGGAGGTGAACCTTGGATCTCTGTCCGACACTATGCTCTTGGGTATCCCATGTAGTCTCACTATTTCCTTTACATACAAGCGGGTCAATTTTCCCAGAGAATCCGCATTATTGACCGGTAAGAAATGAGCACACTTAGTCAGTCGATCAACAATTACCCAAACTGAGTTCTTTCCACTGGGAGTCCTCGGTAAGCCCACTACAAAATCCATAGAGACGTCATCCCATTTCCATTCAGGAACAGGTAGAGGCTGGAGCAAACCTGCTGGTCTTTGATGCTCGGCCTTGACTTGACGGCAAGTGCCACATCTCTCAATATACAAGGCAATATCCCTCTTCATTCCTTCCCACCAATAATTTTTCCTTAAGTCCCGATACATTTTGGTGCTACCCGGATGAACGGAATAGGGAGCCGCGTGAGCCTCCGTCATAATTCGCTCCTTAAATTCCGAGTCCTTAGGAATTACTCTACGATCTCGGAATCGAAGAATCCCATCTTTATCCAAACTGTAGTGCAACGGCCCTCTAGATTTTCTGACCCTTTTTCTAATGTCCAACAGCTTCGGATCTTTTCTCTGAAGAGTCTTCAATTCTTCAAAATCAATTACCCGAATATCAAGAATTGAAGATATCACTTCCTCTTGCTGCGAACTTCCAATAAGGAGCCTTCTCAACCCGCAAAGTAAAGAATCCACTCCAGAAGATTCAGCTTCATCCTCTAAATGTGACTTCCGGCTCAAGGCATCTGCAACTACATTTGCTTTTCCTGGGTGGTATTTAATCTCGCACTGATAGTCGCTTATTAGCTCTAACCATCTCCTTTGCCTCATGTTGAGATTCTTCTGAGAAAATAAATGCTTCAGACTCTTGTGATCGGTGTAGATCTCGCAAACTGCTCCATATAAAAAGTGTCGCCAAATCTTAAGGGCAAACACTATTGCGGCCAATTCCAAATCATGTGTCGGGTAATTCTTCTCGTGGTCTTTCAGTTGACGAGACGCATAAGCCACGACCCGTCCTCCTTGCATGAGAACACACCCCAAACCAAATTTAGATGCATCACTAAAAACAACAAACGGCTCAAGCGGTTTTGGAAGTGCTAAAACTGGCGCAGTTGTCAATCTGTTCTTCAATTCTTGGAAACTCCTCTCGCACTTGTCTGACCAAACAAACTCTGCATTCTTTCTAGTCAAAGCGGTGAGAGGACCGGATAATCGGGAAAATCCCTCCACGAATCTTCTATAGTATCCAGCAAGTCCCAAGAAACTTCGGATCTCGCGCACAGTCGATGGACGCTGCCATGATAAAATAGCTTCCACCTTACTGGGATCAACTGCCACACCGTCCTGGGAAATTACATGCCCGAGAAATCTGACTTCTTCCAGCCAAAATTCACATTTGCTAAGCTTCGCGTACAACTGGTGCTCTCGTAACTTCCCAAGCACTAAGCGAAGGTGATAAGCATGCTCGTCAACATTCTGGGAATAAACTAAAATATCATCAATAAAAACCACTACGAAAGAATCCAGATAAGGTCGAAAAACCCGGTTCATCAGATCCATGAAAGCTGCAGGAGCGTTAGCCAACCCAAAAGGCATCACTTTGAACTCGTAATGCCCATATCTTGATCTAAAAGCAGTCTTGGGGACATCTCTATCTCTTATTCGCAGCTGATAATATCCCGATCTCAAGTCAATCTTCGAGAAGATAGCCGCTCCTTGAAGCTGATCAAATAAGTCGTCAATTCTTGGAAGAGGGTACTTATTCTTTATTGTCACTTTATTAAGCTCTCGATAATCAATACACATTCTAAGAGTGCCATCTTTCTTTTTAACAAATAAAACTGGTGCACCCCATGGCGAAGTACTTGGCTGGATAAACCCCTTGTCGACCAACTCTTGCAACTGGGCTTTCAACTCTTTCAACTCGGCTGGTGCCATACGGTAAGGGGCTTTATGCACAGGAGCCGCCCCGGGTTCTAGATCGATAGCGAACTCCAACTCGCGGACTGGAGGTAACCCCGGCAAATCATCTACGAACACATCGGGAAATTCTCCTACCACTGGAAAATCTGCCAAGGACTTGTTCCCAATTGGCGTAGACGCCACTTGAACCAAAAAGGCATCCGCCCCACAAGCAATATCTTTCTTCGCTTGAATTGCCGATATAACCATCGGCTTCTCTTTTAATTTACTTCCCATAAACTCTAAACAACCACCATCTGGGAGTTGAAAACTGATTACCCGACTTCTGCAATTTATACTTGCACAATACCGATATAACCAATCCATGCCGAGAATAATATCAAATCCCAACAACTTGAACACCACCAAGTCGGCATCAAGGGTCCTACCACCAAAATCCAAGGGACAACCCAACGCAACTTTAGAACAACAAACCATTTCACCATTCGGAAGACTCACCACTAACGATCCTGGTAGGGGTCCCGTAACCAAATTACATATCCGAGCGAACGTAGAAGACACAAATGATTGAGATGCACCCGAATCAAACAATGTGCAAGCATAAAAGTCATATAACCGAACTCTTCCTGAACCAAACACATACACCCACAAAATCCGAAACAAACAAACATCAAACCACACCAAACATCAAATCCAAAAATTAGTTAATTTAGAACCATACCTGTAATCACTCCAGCATCGTGGGTCGCTGGTGCCTCATCATCCACCTCTCCAGGGGTAACAGCATACACTCGGGCCTGGCTACTTGCCTCTGATTAGTCTTCCACCACGTCGACCTCCACGGCTTCCTTGAACTGTATTAGGACACTCACGGGCAAAGTGTCCCTGCTGGCCACAATTATAGCATCGAGCTCCACCCAAAGTGCACTCACCCGATGAGCTCTATTACACCTCATGCAAACGGGCATCCGACCTCCTATACGCACTCCTGAGGCAGCTTGTGGTCGAGTTCCAGACCGCTGAACAATTTTCTGAGGCGATCCAGAGCTACTTCCTTCTCCAGTATAACTCCGCCTTTTATGTCCCGGAGGGGAACCCATACTCAAATTATTCTCCGCTCCACGAGGTGGCCACATCCACTAAATCCTGAAAAGTGGATATCCGGTGGCTGACTACCAACCGGCGTATATCGGGGCGTAGACCCTCCTGGAAACGCTCAGCTTGCATTTCCTCTGTGGCGATGAGGTGGGGGGCAAATTTCCCAAGTTCTACAAACTTCGGGAGTACTGTTCCACGGTCATGCTCCCTTGGACCAAGTGTGAGAACTCTCTTGCTTTTTGCCGCCTTACAGAAGCGGGAAAGAAACGGTTATTAAATTCTTCTTGAAGCGCTGCCAAGTCACAGCGGCAAAAGACCCCAATTCTGACTCCAGCATTACTCTCTTTGTATCCCACCAATCAAAAGCAGTGCCCTGCAACAGATAGCTGGCGTAGAGAACTTGTTGCGCCTCAGTGCAACCACATACCTCAAAAGTCCTCTCCAAGTCTTTGATCCACTTTCCAGCTTGTAGTGGATCCTCGTCTCCAGTGAAGTGTGGAGTCCTATGCGCCAGAAAGCGCTCATACGTGCACCCCGCTTGCACTCCTCCACTAGGCCCTCTCAGTAGCAGCCCTGGCCCTCCTTGTTGCCAAGGCCCTCCTTGTTGTGGCCAAGGACCTCCAGGTTGTGGGCAAGGCCCTGCTGGCTGTGGGCAAGGCCCTCCTTGTTGAGGCCTAAAATTTTGCTGCATAAATTCCGTCATTTGCCATATAGTTTGGGCAATGGAATCATCTCTCTGTGTATCGTCCCGTGGCCCTTGTGTAGATTTCCTTGGTCTCACCATTTTTCCTGCCACCACAACCTTCGACCCCTTTTTAAGAAAATGAATAAAACCAATAACATAAAACCAAACCAAAACCCATCCACATCACACTAAGCAAAAAGAAACCAGCATACAATAACATAGCTAATTAAGCAAATACAAGCAAACTAGCTCAAATAAATTTCAAACAATTAAAATACGTCGAAAAGCAACTATACTTAAAATAAATTTTTAAAACACAACTTAAAAAAACCATTCTAGTACCTCTCCTATGGGACATGTGGTTTTACCCAGAGCCAAACCGCTCTGATACCACCTGTGACACGCCCAAATCCCCACGTACGGATACGGGGAATTCGAGACGTCCGGATGGTGACAACCCGGGTCACCATCCTATCGACGAGTGTCGAGTGTGTGCAAGCGACAATTGTGCACAAGGAAATACGCAGCGGATAGCAAGGTCATAAAATTAAGTACCAGAATTTTTTTCTTAAATAAAATACAAAGCGGTTCAAAGATACATAATAAAATATTACAAGTCATAAATATTGTTTCAAAACCAATTACAAAGCATGAACTCCAACTTGGAACTCCGGCGGAGCCGCATCCTCGGTCTCAGCCTCCTCCTCCTCCTCGAACTCTGCACCAAAATCTACGATACCAAAAATGGTGCCGCAGGTAAGTAAAATCCAAATACCACTAGATAAAAGCATATTAAACTCAAACAATGTGCATGAATAAATGCCAATGCACAAACTCACAAACCATATTTTTTCCACGCACGCCAAAAACCCATTTGGCTCAAAAACATATCCTTTAAACAAACCTCGCCGTTATCCCCGATAACGGCCCACACATACCGTTTAAAACCAAGCCTCGCCATTATCTCAGATAATGGCCCAAACCACCATTTTCCCAAAAAATGGATCACAAGTCCTCAACACATCCTCGCCATTTTCCCAAAAAATGGCCCGTATCCGAAAACCATAAAACCAACCATTATGCATGCACCATGATCTCCCCTAGGGATCATCCGCACACTCTGGCTCTGTGCCACACCGCAGGTAACGTCTACGCGTGTGACACCTACACGAGGATGCCCAGACTCGCGCCTCCCTCGCGCGTACCTGGCCAGGCCATCCTCTAGTCCCCGCCACTCTAGGACCACGGAGTCGACACGACAGCGTTACCGTATCGTGCGATCCGGTCGTCGCCCAGCGACAACCCAGGGGATGTCACTCAGTATTATCCACTCCCGAGTGACCAGAGGAGCTCCACTGAGATAATAACCCATCCCGGCTTGGGCTCGTGATACGCACGCACCCGAAAATCCATTTACGCCAATAAAACAGGATTTTCTCAATTAAAATAAGATACACGTGCATGGACCATGTAAATGCAAATTTAAATGCTCGATAAATACAACCAACCATAGAACAACAATTCAGGCAACTCCATCCTCCATCCATCCGACCCCCGAACTCCTCGGACTCAGTCCGGAATCAGCAAACCAACCAAATAAATTATTGTAAGAGCAAAATATAATTAAATCTAAAAGTAGAGTTTGGAAAATACTTACAGAGCTATATAGGATTTTTAGAAGGTTCGGCGCGCGGCAAACGATGGGCGAAAAGCAACGTAACAGTGCAAATGCACTGTAGCCGTGGGTCGCAAAATACCCACTTTTGAACGGGGACAAACCAAGACACCAAATTGATAGGGAATGGTCTAGGGATATTTATGAATCTAGTGGAAGTGAGTTTTGGCCGTGGGTGGCGGCGAAAACGCCGGTTGAAGCGAAAAACGAGCAAATCGGAGTTGAGCTCGTGGGAGCTGTTCCGGTGGCCGATCTAGGCCGGAAATTGGTGGGTTAGGTCGGCAAGAGGTAGGGAAAGAAGTGGTGAAAAATGGTGGCCGGAGGTGGTGCGACGGCGCCGGAAACGGTGACAAACTGTGTGGCTTAGATGCACTTTTCCGGCCAAACGGCCGGCCGGTTGGGGGAGATCTTCGGAGGGGTGGTGCACCGGAGGGAGGGGAAGTTTTCTTGGTGGGTGGTGGAGGCCACGCCGCCGGCAAGTGGCGGTTCTGGGTGGAGGAAGTTTTCGGCTACAGTGGAAAAATCTGGGTTGGTGCCGCGACTTTGAGCGGCTCGTGGCGGCTAACGATGGCTCCGATGGTCTTGAAAATTGGAGGGGTTGTAGTCTGCCGTGAGAGGAAGAGAATGGCGGGGGTGGTGTACGACACCTCCACCGGAAGGCGGAGATACGGCTGGCCAAAGGTGGCTACGCGGGAAGGCAAAGTGCAGGGGAGAGAGAGCTGGACGACGCATGGGCACGGGGAAGAAGAAAAGAAAAGAAAGAAAGAAGGAAAAGAAGAAAAGAAAAGGAAAAGAAGGAAAAAGAAAAAAGAGAAAAAGAAAAGAAGGGAAAAGAAATGAAGTCCAAACTTCACTTCCGGGATCCAGAAACTGATCCGCCGAAAACGATATAAAAACATAAAACGACTAAAAATAAATTAAACACCACATCAAATAAATAAATAAACACCAAGAAAATATTTTAAACACATCGTTAAGCTAAAATAAAATAAATAACTAGCAAAAACCAACTATTAAATTTTTAAAACCAAAAACGAGCTAAAAACAATTAAACAACAATTTAAATTCCACATCCAATAAAATCCAATTAAAATCTGATAATTTAAAATAAAAGCACTATAAATTTAATTAAATTAAAAACACTCCTTTAGTGAAAATACACGTAAAAACGGGTCATCACAGTGGATGTTAGGGACCTTGATGAGGTCCAACAGGCCATGTTTTTAAAGTTCGGTTGGCAGCTTTTCACACAGGATTCTCTTTGGCCCAAATTCTTCCCCGCTAAATATGTGAAGAATAGTCATGTTTCTCTAATGCAAGAGGGGCGGTCTAGTTCTCAGTTTTGGATGAATGTACTTCAAGGTATACCGTTGCTTCTTCAAAAGTCTCAATGGAAAGTGCGGCAAGGAAATGTCTCCTTGTGGTATGATAAATTTATGGAAGATGGCCCCCTTTGCTCAAGGGTGAATCTCATCACGGAGCCTCTTATTCACGTGCAAGATTTGGTGGTTCGGAACTGTTGGGATGTGAAAAAACTTAATGTTCTTGTCGGTCCTCAGCTGGCAGGTGAGGTGATGGCTTCAGTAGGTGGGGTAAAGAATAAAGAGGATATGTTAATTTGGATCCCCGATAAATATGGTTAGTTTTCTACCAGGTCGGCTTGGGATATTATTCATGACAAATTCCCAAAAATTGATAATGCGGATTGGATATGGAACAATTTGTTGCCTGGCAAAATTTCTATTTGTATGTGGAAAGGTTATTTTAATTGTCTTAGTGTGAATGAGCAAGTTCGTAAGCTTGGTATTCCTATCGTCTCTTGTTGCAATTGCTGTGAGACCTGTCATTGTGAAGATCTGAATCATGTTTTGGGGATTGGAGATTTCGCTAGTGCCCTTTGGAGGATAGTTTCTACCGAAATGGGGTTCCCTTTTGTGGCTATTCAAGGTTGGAAGGAACGTAGTGCAGCATGGTTTCGTCGTGCTTCTCTTCAGTCCCAAGTTGGGATCCTTACTGGTTTACTTCCGTCCATTATAGTGTGGAGATTGTGGCAACGTCGTTGTAAGGCTAGAATGGAAGATACGAGGGAATCTATGAATGAAGTTTGGCACTCTATTAAATTCTGGTTGCATGCGGTGATGAAGAACATTTCCAAAATTACAAAACTCAGTTCAGGGGACGCGAAGATACTTGCGCAGCTTGATATTCCCCTTATTTTTCCAAATCCAAAGAATGAAAGGGTAGTGAGGTGGTCCAAGCCATCTCAAGGCTGTGTTAAACTGAATGTAGATGGGAGTAGTCTTGGGAATCTGGGAATTAGTGGTGGTGGTGGTATGCTTCGTGACAGGGAGGGTAATCTTATTTTTGCTTTTTCCAAGCTGTTTGGGAGTTGCACTAATACTGAGGCTGAACTTTGTGCCTTGCTGGAAGGGATGCGTCTTTGTAGAATGGCCAGCTAGAGGGAGGTGGATATTGATTGTGATTCTCAGGTGGTTGTTTCTTGGGTTAAATCCAAAAAATGCTCGCTTTGGTGTTTATAGGATTTTTGGGACCAAATTGTTGATTACATTGAGGAGATGGATGTTGAGTGCAATCATTGCTTCAGAGAAGGAAATTTTGTGGCGGATGCTCTAGCTAAGGCTGGTGCACAGGGCGAGGACATGCTTTACTTGGATATTCAAAGTCTTCCTTGTGAGATTAGAGGCCTTGCGAGACTTGCCCAATTGGCAATTGCTTACATTCAAACCTAGTTTCGTTGGTGCTCTCGTGGTTGGTCGATGTTGCACGGCTAGGGCTTTCTCCAGGTATGTTTCTCATTGCACTGTGTCCTTTCTTTTCTTACTCTTTGGTTGTGTAGGTTTTTTGCAGGTTGCTGCTTGTGGTTTTTATTTTCTTCGAGTCATATGTATTGTGGTTGTGTTTTCATGGTTTTTCTATTGGGAGGTTTGAGTTTTGGTTTTTTCTTTGTAACCCCCAGGCCTCAGGTTGTAACCATGGTATTCCTCCACCATAAGTGAGGGTTTATTAATAAAATTGGGACGGGGCTGCTATGTGGGTGGCTTCCGGCTCTTCTTAAAAAAAAAATCTCATTACCGAAACATGCCCTAAGTCTGCAAAAGAAAGATTACGATTTTGTAGACCATATCATCTGAACCAAGATGTATGGTCTGGCACCACGTGGGAGACCCTTATTCGGGGAGGGACTGGGAGTGGGAACAAGGCAAGCGGTAAGAGATTGCATGCCTTGTCCCATCAGTTTGTCTTTGTCATCCTAAAGATGGAGGGATGAGACTGAAGGGCTTCTATTCAAGCATGCTCAAAGCTAGAAGTATGTTAGAATGACACCTGACAGTCCTACCCTATAAAAGGGACTGAACAAGTGACAAAATCTCAATTTTGAGATTGTATGCATTGGAGTTTATTTGGAGTCGAAGTTTTTGAAGAAAACAAATGGCTTCAAAGAGAGCAATAAAGGGAGTAGTATCAACAACCCCATAGTATTTTTAATATTTTGAGGTAGGCTAGCTTTTAAAATAGTATTGGAAATGTGGGGGAAATATTATAGGTATGTGATATGATTTTGCTTTACATATTCTATAAGTTTCCCCTTCTAGTAGTGCATCATACTCACCTTCTTTGTTGGTCACCTCAAATGCCAACATCATAGAGTAGTACATCTCTTCTGTTAAGGCCTACTCTCCCACCATTACGGCAGGAGGAGCTCGGTACTCACCATACTCACCATTCTATAAGTAGCACGACGAGCCCTGTACTTCACCAAATAGAGGCCTACTTCCCCACCATTACAGCAGGAGGAGGTGTCGACATATATGTGAAAAGAATTTTGCTTCAATGCACTAGGTGGTTCTTCTCGGAAGTTTCTGAACTTATCAATGAAGTCCGCAAGAACCTAGCCTTTGATCGCACTCCTTGGTAGGTAGTCTAGATCAAACTCGCTAAGCTTCATTGACCAATTCACAAACCTGCTCGATGTATCTAGTCGATACAGGATCTTTTTCAGTGAGGCTTTCTTCATGATCCCTATAGCATGGGCCTGCATACAAGGCCTTAACCAGCATGCTGCCACAGCCATAGAAAAAGCCAGTAACTCTACTTGAGGATTGTGAGTCTTCATACCTCTTAGAGCTCAGCAAGTGTACCGCACAAACTTCTATCTCTTTCCTTCTTCCTTTATCAACATTGTGTTTACTGCATCTAGTGTAATCAATAAGTACAAAGAGGGAGTCTTCCCTAGCTTGGTTTGGCTGAGAAGTGGTGAGTTAGATAGGTAGGCTTTCAATTGCTCGAATGCCTTACCGCATTTACCGTCCCAATTTTGGGTCTTCCATAGCACCTAGAAAATGGCAAGAACTTGTTGGTTGATCTGGACACAAATTTGTTTAGTGTCACTATTTTGCCAACCAATTTCTATACCTCATTTAAATTCCAAGGAGATCTTATCTCCATAATTCTCCTGATCTTTCTAGGTTAGCTTCAATTCCTCGCTCTGACACCATGAAGCCTAAGAACCTCCTCAATCTATATTTTAAACATGTAGTTCACCAACCACTGATATGTTGTCCCTACATTTTTCAAACAAAACGATATCACTTGGTAACAATAGAGCCCTCTATTCGTTATGAAGGACATTTTTTCATGGTAGCCTTTGCACATCCGTATTTGGTTGTAACTTGAATTGGCATCCATGAAACTTGACTTTTGATGCCCCTTCATCAATTTGACTATTAAGTTGATCCATGGCAAAGGGAAACTATCTTTCGAGCATGCCTTGTTCAGGTACGTAAAGTCTATACACATGCCACTTTCCATTTACCTTATTTACTAACACTACACTGGAGAGCCACTCCCGGTAGTGGGATTCCCTGATGAATCTTGCATCTAGCAAGCGCTCCACCTCCTATGCTATTGTAGCGTATTTGTTTTTTGCATTGAAGCTACTCCACTTCTGCCTCACTTTCTTGGCCTCTAGGTAACCACATAGGCACTACTCTATTACATATGCGTCTATGATTGGCATGTCCTCATGGCTCCATGAAATGCATCCCCATACTCAATGAGGAGTTATTTCATCTACTCTCTAAACTCCTATGCCATTTGTGTTTCTATTCAAGCTGTCACATTTAGTCGATTAGAATATAGAGTGACTAACTTCAGAGGTTCAGCAACTTCTGCTTTCCTTAAGCTTCGCTCATCTTGAGTCCCTTTTGCCCTCTCAATGAACTCTGGCGACAGGGAAGTTATCTCTTCAACCACCGCTTCTTACTCAATGCAGACCTCTACACTCCCATTATTCAACTGCTAAGCTTAGATTTGCTGCCAATACCTGCTCACCACACACTTCCTCTTTGCTTGCATTTGTTGGAAACTTCATCTTTAGATGTTACGTTGAGGTAATCACCTTCATCCTATTTAAGGTTGGGCGGCCAATGATGGCATTGTACGACGAACGAGCTTTTACCACCAAAAATTCTATCATCTTCATTGTTGCGCGTGGTCCAATTCCTACTATAACATGTAACATGATTACATTGATGGGCTGCACTGGTTCTCCCACAAAATGTTTGAGAAGCAAAATTGCTAGTCTCAACCTTTCTTGGTTGATAGGTATCTCCTTGAATGCGTATGAAAATAGGATGTCCACTGAGTTCTCGTTATTGATTAAGACTCTACGCGAGGGATAATTGGCGACTAAAAAGGTTACCACAAGGGCTTTGTCATGCGGGTACACACATTCATAATCTTCATCATTGAATGCTATGGGTACAAGCTTCTCCATTTTGGTTTGCTTTGGGGGCCTCTGCAGAGCAAAAACTTCTTCATGTCTAGCTGTTCTGGCTGATAATGATGTGCCACCCCTTTCGAATCCTCACGTGATCAAACTGATCTCACTAAAAGGTTGGTGTGGCTAAGTTGGGTTGTAGCGGGGGTAGCCCCTAATGAAGTTCCTCTCCCTCCTAGGGCTTTCACTCTAATATCTCCAAGATAATCTTTCCCTCAGCTTTCCTATCACTCACCTTTTGGACGAACTTCTTGCTGTTCTGCATACCCTCTGTTATCTGCTTGACATTGTGGCAGTTTTCAGTGTTGTGACTTCCCATTCTGTGGCAAGCACAGTAAAGGTTGGACTTGCGCCTGTCCGCACTCCATCCATTACCCTTTTCTCCCTCGCTTCCTCACCTCCCTGCACGTTCATACTTGAGTGCGTCACTTGGAAGCTTGGGTGGGTTGCATGTGAGCCTCTTTCCTACTTTAGGTCATCACACCCACCATTTCCCGTTTCCCCTTCTCCTTTGCTCGCCCTTTATTGCCTTTAGCCACCTCCTTCGCCTATATATTCGTATCTTCCTTTTAACGCAAGTATCTCACCTGGACTTCTCTTTGGATCTTGCCCTTATAAGGATATGGTCAATTGAGCTTCCATACTATGTATGACATCTTCTTGGTTTCTAGTTCGGGCCTGTGCAATGTGTTTGTTGACGTTCTATTCTTTGGTCATCCATTGTCACGTGAATCCCTCGAGACTTTGCTTTTACCCACTGGTTAGCCTTTCCTCGCCAACCATATATATTGCATTGTTCTATTCTTCAGCCGCCCACTGTCACATGAATCCCTCATAACTTCACCTTTTCCTGCTAGCTAGCTTTTCCTCACCAACCATATATATATATATATATATATATGTTTGTCCCTAACAAATATGTCATGTGGCAATGCTTTCATTGACTTTCTAATGAAAGATTGATGGATATACCTAATTTTGAGTTTGCATATTCTTAAGTATTAATGTTTTAAAAGTCGAAACTGTGGCCTTAAATTTATATAAATATGAAAGCCCAAGTATTAATTTTGTAACTAACCATTTTCTTAGAAAGTAATAGGAAAAAGACTATAAATGGAAGAAAGGTGACTATAGAGTGATTCCATGATCCATCTGATCACCTAGATGGTGGCCTCACGAGGGAGACACATACAAAGGTGATTGTTGTCTAATTGACATATGTTAAACTTCTATTGTATCTTACGTATCATTTCTAACAGTTCAAACTAAAGGGATTAAGAATTTTAATTCTAAAAATTTTGCACCAGAACAAAATCAATATTCAAACTAACATAGGTAGTGCCTTCTTCAAAGAGATCCAATCATTAAGGCATAATTTTAAACATAAACTAGGGAGATAAAATCTCCTTGTTATAGACAACTTCATAGTGGTTTCGTAACAGATAACTTAAATCATTTCTCTAAGGCGTTGCATGGTAATCAGGACCATTTTTAAAACATCACAATCAATTCCAACTTGCTGTCAGGGTTGGACTCACCCTCAATCATCCGTATCATCACCATCTTGATCATTGAAGTCTGATCCTGTTACAACTTCTACCATTCCTCCTAGAACGGTAGTTGAGACTACCATAGTGAGATTCCTTGAAATCTTAAAAGTTAAAACAACCAACGTACACAACGATAAAATATGCATGACAATTGATAAACATGAGATGTATGCATGATATACAGAAAACTATATTTGCCTTCCATCTAGATTCCTCAATATCTTTCAGAAAACTTTGATGCACATTTTCTTATAGAGAACATCAGTTTAAAACATATTTCTTGTTATTAGAGCCACCATTACAAGCATAACGTATAATCACATTTTCCTATTTGCACTGTGAGTACTTGCTGGTGACTGTAGCGCAACTCAGGTTCAGAGAATGTCATCAGAGCTACGCATATATATCTTTCAATGAATTGACCTTAAACATGTTACCATAACATATACACCCACGAGCATTAGATTCTATACACAACTTCGCTCCGAAATGCTTTACAAATAATCCATTTGAAGCTCGTGACTGACCATTGTCAACACAAGGATTACCACTCTATTTCTACTCACTTCAGAGTGGACAAATAAGTTCCACTAGGATATTCCCCCATGCTAGCATTGGGTCATGATAAATTATTTTCTTGCTATGCTTCATGACAAAATATTTTATGACATATGTTCACTTCGAAACATGTGGTCTTCATGCTTAAAAAGTCATGTTTTCATGTTCCATGCTAAAATAGTATTCTTTCATGCTTTGTGCAAAAGTTACATAACACATGTCATATATGCAAGTAGCCAAATTCTCAATGATATATCATATGAAATTTCATGATCGAAATAACATTTATAGCATGAATGTGATGTTTATACAAGAATTATAGATAAATTATCAAAGAGTAAATTAGATACTAACTTATAAACTTCCTGAGTTCTAAAAGTCATCGTGGCTGAAATAAAATATGTACTAGAGTCAGGAATCATAGAATTTTCAGAATTTAATAAACTAAAGTCAGTATTTGCAAAACTGCCCCTAGCTTTTCTGAAATTGCTATTTGGGTCCTAAACTTTCACTATTTGCATTATGACCCCAAATTCCACCAAATTTCACAAATCTCATATAATCCATATTCTTATTCCATATATGACCTTAAAATTTCATGAATCAAACATCCACTATGAGAATTTCATCCAACCCATGGCATGTTTATGGCTTAATTTCCACTATATGTGATTTTAGGCCTATAATCTCTATGAACTCATAATAACCAAAAGTCAACACAAAAAGAAACATTGGATTTGAAATTATTAACATGCTGATAACTTTGATTCAAGCCATATGGAATCATATCAACGTCCATGTGATGAACAATATCAAAACATCATGAAATCACCAAGACTGAGTACTTAGCATGATGTATCTAACTTCTTTGTAACATATGAACTCTTATAGTTCTAAAAAATTATGCATTCTAACTTTGATTATGACGATAATAGGCTTCTAGATGCTTATAACACATGCTTTGGAAAACTTAATCAGAATATCACAAGATAACTTGCAAACAAGGGAAAACCGAAACATGCTTGATGATCAACACAAGATATATACTTACAAACCTATCATGACATGCTCTTTTCCTCAAATACAAATCTCCAATCAATTAAACAAGACAGATAAGCTTAAAACATCATATCAAGACATTTCATGGCTAAAGTTTCACATCAAAACAATTTATGCATGAAGAACTTCAAATCTGAACCAGAACATGCTTCCCAAAGGTTAAACTCATATAACTCAATCCAAATCCCATTATCATACCATAAATCAAAGCCTAACATGTGATTATAACTTCCAATAAAGATATATGGAGTTACTCACCAATCCATGGCTTGTGGAGCTCTCAAGATCAAACTCACTCCAAGGACTTTACTCTCACCTCTAGGTTTCACTGTCCTTCACTATGGGTGTTTTAATCTAAAGGAAGCTAAGAAAATGCTAGATAATGGATTGGGAGGATGCGAGGGAAAGGAAGTACTATTTATAGAGTTTGAGTGAGAAAGCAAGAGGTGAAAGTGGGTGAAGTGGTGGATGGTTTGGTTGATGTGAAGTGAAGGTGATTAGTGTTGGCTTTCGGTGGCATGCATGCTTGTGTTTCCAGATCTGCACAGTAAAATTCTGTGACAACCCGTTCCTTCTTTCTTCTATGATTATGAATTTTGTTTTACGTGCCGAGCTTCAATAGTGTGTTTTAAAAGATATTAAGCAGATTTCAAAGTAAGATAAATATTTTAAAGCCTACAAGTACTTTAAATATTCTGGAAATATTTATATGTGATATTTTCAGTGTTATTGGACCAAACTTATTTTTAAAATACCACAATTATAATATTTTGATGAGCTCTAAAATATTATAATTGTAGATAATTATTTAAATTAAATATTTTAAGTCATTTAAAAATATTACGAGATTTAACTTTATGTTGAAAATTCTAAATTAATTTAAATGGTTTTATCCTATTTGAGTAATTAATGAGACTTCATCATTTTAATTAATGATGAAAGAATATTATTTTATAAACTTTAGTTTATAAAATAATATTCTATCTTAATTCCTTTCAGTGTTTTATTTAGAAAAAACACGTATGTGTTTTCAAATTAGTATTTAAACTCATCGATAGATCGTTTTGAAGATCCCGAAATGAAGGACCTGGATTAAATACCCAAGCCCCCTCTCTTTTTCTCATCACTTTTTCCTTTCCTCTCCCTCTCTCCCAGCTAGACCATTCGGCTTCTCCATAGCTAATTCCTTCCTTCCTCCCAATCGACGCCACCACTAGCCACCCAGCTTCAAATTCACCACCAGCAGCTCCCTCTCCCACCGGCGAGTCCAACCACATCGGTGGTGAGACCCACGGCAACTCCCTCCTCCTTTCACGGCAGCTCAACGAAATGGTTTCCAAACCCATTTCCTCCTCCTAGTGCCACCATACATGGCCAAAATGGCCACCGAACACCACTAATGGCTTCACCATCTCATGGGCTTCCTCTCCATAGTCTCATTTCACCGTGACTCTCTCTCTCCCCGTTGGGCCACCAAACACATGCACACACGAGTTCTCCACCATGCACGGCTACTCACGCTGCCTTACCACCACCACCATGATCCTAAGCCACCCACGACCTCCCTTAGCTATTTTCATGTCCAACTGAACTCCCTAGCTCTCTCACTCTCCCATACTCTCTAAGGCATGGATTGCACCATTTATGGCCAATCCACCACCATGAGCCACTGTCCAGCCACCACCTCACCACCACAACTCCACCACACCTCCCTCAAACTCCTTCACACCCAGCCAAGCTCCTCTAGCTCTCCCTCTCCATTTCTATGCTTTGAGACCCACAACCTAAATCTCCTCCACGGACCACCGTGCATTCTCCATGTGCCACCTCGGCACCACCGTGAGGCCACCACTCTAGGACCACGATCGCTTAGATCCACACTTGTAGCCACTTTCAGTATCCCAAACAGCCACTGTATGTGGTTTAACTGCCATGTATGACACTTCTGACACCTTTTGCAGTACCGGGCAGTGAGCAATGCACGGGTTATCCCGTCGATGGTATAACCATCTATCCCTCATTATTTATATCAAATGTTAGTTAGTTGATAGGTTGTGGACTATGTTGTTAGTAATTGTGGAGTTCGCTGCTTAGTTGTGAGGTGAAGTGTGACTGTGTAATGAAGTGTTGGGCATAATCATGTAGTGTTGTGGAGTGTGGTGTGAAGTATGCGTGTGAGGTGTATGCTGTAGTTATGATGCGGCGTGGTGTGTGAAGGAAGTACACATGAAGCGTACTCCATGTAGTGGAGCGACGCACCGTGTGACATGCACCTAGTGATGTGTAGCATAGTAAAGAGAGTACACGTGGCGTGTGCTCTATGTTGTGTAGCGATGCACCATAAGGTGTGTCACGTATAAAAAAAAAAGATGGTTGCGTAGTTGAGGAGCGTAGAGTGTATTGTGTAGCGTTAAGAACAGTGTAATAGTGTCCTGAAGTAGCTGTGACATAGCCTGTAGTCCGAGGTGACGGGTGTCACCTTATAGTTGACTTACGACTAAGAGTATGTGTGAAGTGGTGGAAAAGTATTAGAGTAGTGCAGCGGAAGCATGACAGGCGTCGTGCCGAAACTCAGGATTGGTCTCGAGCTACGTGAAGTGACAGAGGTGCATTTGTGGATGCAGTCCTTTTGTTAAGTGTCTAGATGAACTTGTATAGGGATAGGAAGTAGGAAGAGTCCTATCGACCGGGTCTGAACAAGTTGGTATTGGAGTATGGAGCTTTTTTATACAAGCGGGCATTCATTGGAATTATAAGTTGGTCTTAGGTGATAAAAGGGATAAGGTACATGTGCCTCTGGCGAGACACGTGTGCCGGACAGGTTACCCTATGTAATGATTAATCTGTCCTGAGCATAGTTGCACGATGTTTAAGTCTCAGAGTTGGCTTAAAGTCATGTGGCATGCATGGATGGGAATGAAGATTGAGTATGGGATAGGATGCATAAAGGTAGTGACGAGTATATCGTCTAAGGTTGGAACGCGTGACTCTGTAGGTCAGAATCATGCGTCGGATTGTGGAAATAGAAGAATAAGATAGAGGTCTTAGTGTCTTAACCCTAAGGTGAATTACGAAAGTTCACTTTAACGAATAAGACTCCGAAGGTTTTAGTATAGTAAATGGCACGTAAGAGCCAAAGGATGGATGAAGAGTGTTCCAAGTGAGGCATAATTCTATTCATAGTATAGTTGCTTATGCATGAGATAGATGATGACGTAAGGTTATGTGTATGCATGTAGGTTGCCATCTGACACGCACACGAATGGACTGCATAGATTGAGTATGGCATGAAGTCCAGGTAAGTATTGCGTTCATACTCTTTATGAGTTTTTTCTAAATAAATGAAGACAAAAACAAATGCTTTTCTTTACAAAACAAGTTTTACGAACTGACATGAAACAATGCTTTAAGAAAGAAAGCTAAGCATAAGTTTTCAATTATACATAAGTAACGGCCCTCCTTGGCAGCCCCTTTTCACACACCCAAAGTATGTATGTGTATGCATGTGGATGGCTGCTATACGTGGTACATATTGTATGTATGTTCACGAAAAGAAACGAACCAAAACTTTAAAAGATGCGTGAACTGACATTTTTAAATGATGTAAATGAAAGAAAACTGCTTTTAAAATGACTCTTATGAAAAGAAAGAAAACTAGTTTTTTTAAATGACTTTATGAATGAAATGAACTGAAGAATTGTAAAGAACTGGACTGTAAGGATTGAAATGAATGAAGGGACTGTAACAGAACTAAAGGACTGAACAGAAAGAAAGGACTGAATGAATGGATGCTTAATGTATGAAGATATGTACCGGCTACATGAACGGAAAATAAAAGATACCAAAAGATTAGACTGGGCAGATTGTAATGTCGGGTAAATAGTACTGGTAGTTCACCCAGTGCTGCACCCTAACGAAATGGATTCCCAACCCGTGGCCACGAGCGGAATCAGGTACAAAAGACTGCTAATCCCAGCACAAGGGGCGCAACAGTGTGCAACAGCCAATGAAAGATATAAGAAAGAATGTATGCATGTTAAAAAAGAATGCATGTATGTATTAAATATGTATGCATGAAAAGACTCTTAAAGAAATAAAAGCAACGAGGCGTGGGGAACTGTTTTAAGAAAGAAAACGTTTTTGAAGAAAAAGCCCACTTCGCAACATTTTCGAAATGAATTTCATATCTATGCATGATATATATCATATGTATGGAGTGATGAATGCATAACTGAAAACCTATGTTTTATATGTTAACGGTATGAAGTAATGCTTATGAGTCATCGACTCATTTTAGTTTTTAGGTGTGCCCTCCCAGGGACAAGATAAGCATGACGTGTCACGATGGGCACAGTCTAAGGGGAAGAGCACGAAAGCCTAGGCATGTTATTCGTACAAGAGACTTTGATTAGGAAATTTAATGTTTTTCGCTGTAACATTTTTAATTAAGCAAACAAGCTTTATTTATAAACATGGAGTCTTTTGTATCCTGACATGAAAGGAAAAGAAATTTTCAAAAGAAACCGTAATTCCCGTCTATTTTTATTAAAATTATTTTCTAAAGGACCTACCACAAAGACGGGCGTTACAAATCCATCACACTATTGACTCATTGACAAGGACCAAAGGAGGGTGATAGGTGCAGGAGTTATGTGGTTTCAAAAGTTGGGACAAAAATCAACTCATTTACCAAGAGAAACCAAGTGCAGGCTAGCGGTTTTTGCTCTCCAAACTTTTCCAGTTTTTGTTCAGCTCTTGTCCTGTCTTTGTGGCAAGTTCTTGGCCACTACTACACACTATTTGTGTATTTTTTCCAAATGAGTATTGGGGCATGAATGTTGGACACTTGGTGTTAGTTGTGGATCAAAAGAAAGGGAGTTGAATGGAGAAAAGTTCAGCTAAGAGTTTTGCATATGGTTTTCTACCATTGTGGCCATCGGTTTTGATCATTGCTAGGGTTGTTCTTAGGGTAACATGAGTGTGATTTGATGACATGTTTTCAGATCTAGAGGCGGTGTTATAGGCCTGTGAAGAGGATTGGATTTGTTGTTGAAAATTTTTTAGAAGGACAAAGGTGCAGTTCGATTTAAACATGTTCCATTTCAAGGTGAAATAGTTTGGTTTTTGGAGTGATTATGGGAGCTTTTCTTGGCTTCATCTTAGGCCTGAATTTTCCAGAGCTTGGTAGCATGAGAGTGGGTTAATCAATTGCAGAGAATCAATTGATGAAGAGGTTAAAAGAACAAGGTTTTGTTGGCTTGTTCTAGGAGTGCATCGGTTTGCAGCTAGTGCATCCGATTGATGGGATTTCTTGGCATTAACATGCCTTCCCACTTCATGACATGTGTTGCAATTTATCTACTGTTCTAAAGCTATGAAAGATTGATCCAATTCAAGTGAAAGGAGACAAAAATTTCAGAAAAAATGGAGTGAAAAGCTAGAAGAAATCGACATGCATGGTGTCAAAGTTACAATTCTATGGCATGATGAAGGGTTTTGAAAATGTAAATTTGGAGTCATGATGGAGGGCTGACCATGGTTATAATAATAATAATAATAATAAAACCCTAGGGGCGTGTGGGAGGTTTGCAAAAGAAAGAAACTACCTAAGTGGTGGTATTTACTATTTGTATAGTGACAAGAATCCTAGGCTTATACTCCAAGTGTTGTACTCCTATTAGACATAAAACTTTTATTGAGTTAGACGTTAATGTGGGGCCTCGAAATGGGCCTTCCCTTGGGCTTTATGTTCTTGGTTAGGCCTTTCCTTGGACCTCACTAGCTTACTATGTTGGGTCTTAGCCTTAGGCCTCAAGCCTTGTCTTGTACCTTTATTTGGCCCCATTTTCTTATCAAGTTTGGACCCTTATTTTAACCAACTTTTAGGTCTTCGTCAAAATCCTCTAACTTCCATGGCTTGCTATGAACCAATTGCCAAGCCCATTAAGGTGACAAGTATTCTTCATGCCACTTGTTATCCTACAATTGCCATCTTGGCAACCTATTTTCACAAAAAATTTCATTACTCTAGAAATCTAAAGAGAGTTTGTGTATTTTTCCTTACTATTTATGAAGTCAGAGAATATAAAAATAAAATTACTATTTGACCTCCCTTTGACTTGGGACACGCTTAGGCAATGAGATGAGATGACAATTTTGTGGATAATAGTGAAATGATTTGAGTTAGAATGTTTTAATGGGTTTTGGGAAGGAGAGAAAATATGAAATAAAAATTATATAAAGTTAAAAAAAATTTTGAATATTATTTTTGTTTTAAAATTTAAAAAAGTTGCGTTACCTTTTGTATTTTATTTGGAGATTTGGAAAAATTTGTAATGATTAGGTAATAATTAGATGAAAAAGTATAAATTTTGAAAATGCAAAGTATTTTAGATTTGAGTGATGTTTGGAAAGAAAATTATAAGAAGTTTTGAGATGAGATTAACTCATCTCACTTTCCAAATATGACCTTAATTAAGCCAAAAACAAAAAATAACTAGTTTGAATAATTATAAAGAGCAATGCTAATTTTTTAGTATCCCTAGTTATACATGTTGATGTGGTATATTTATTTTAAATGGTTTTATATGTTAATAATTTAAAATAAAAGTCTCACATTTTTGTAACTTTACTCTTGCAAAGTTGACGATGGGTAGAATAAACATTATTCTGGCTGTTAGTTAATCAATAGAAATTAGGGATTGAAACTAAGAAAAGATGCAACTTAAAGAGATAATTCTGAGAATAGGATTTATTCATACAAATCAAAAACTGGTTTTGAAGCCCACAAGCCGTGTTTAAATAGATAAGAAATTTGAGATTTTGAAAATTTTGTCCGAAAAAGCAAAATTTCAACTATTGCATAAAAATAAAATATGGAATAAAATAAGTATCTTGCTAAAAATCTTATCCAAATCAGAATAAGAATCATCTCTAAAAGTCATAGTGAAATATTACCATAAAAATAAAAAGGAAACCAACTTGAAGCGGCGATTTAGAGGGGAAAAAGTCTAATTTCAAGGTTGAATTGAGGACCACTGGGCATAGTTTTCTGAATTGTGGTCATATGAGCGATTCTGATACCCTTAACCAAAATTATGATCAAAATATTGACACACGCAATATTGCCTCAATTTGAGGAATCTTCACATTTTCCTACTATATTTGCACTGATATGCCTTCTTAATATAGTCCGGTGCCATCAACCTAGAATCTGCCAGCTCAGCATCATTAGACTTGGATCCCTTGCATAAAAAAATATAAATATATTGATGTTGGTATTTTTCGCTCGAGACCTACATACAGGACTACGATTGTCTAATGGTATGTATGCCCTGCCCTTGGACCAAACCAAGTCGGTCACACTTTTGCCGTTTCTCTCTTGCAAAGTTACAAACATGTCGAAATAGAGATTCTTTGCTAAGGAACTTCCAATACCATCACTTAAAATGTGAAATAACTGATTCAAATAAATTGAGAAAATCTAAAATAAAGAACATGTGAATCGAGTCAGTTTGTTTGATCTACGTTCGAGGACGTGAGTTGTATCAATTACGAAGTATTGGACATATCAAACACAGATGATAACATGGGTGCCATTAATACAATTTCAGGCATATGTAATGTAACATAAGGGTATTTGTTACGTACACGTTTGCTTGAGAATGGAACTCATTTTTCTTCTGTTTCTTCTGATGTTTTCGCTGTGTCATATATACATCTTTTGTTAACTGTTTCATGTCTATCATTTCCAAATAATGCCAATAATGAACCGAGCAGCCCAATTTTGAAGCGGGGCCATCTACACTCACGGATTCGGTGGCCAGCAAAATGCCTTTTCTTTTTTAATATATATTTTTTATATCTTTAAATTTTTTTTTTAAAAAAAGTTCCCAACATCATTTAAAACACTTTCTTAATTACTAAATAATAAAAAAAGAAAAAAAATTGGTTAATTTTTTAATCAATTTTTTAACCATTTAAAACACTTTCTTAATTACTAAATAATAAGAAAGTGTTTTATTATTTTATTACTAAATAATAAAACACTTTCTTATTATCCTTTTGGAGCGCTCCTGATTTGACTCTCTCACATACCTAAACAAGTCCACGTATTCTGAATGATATTTATATTTATAGAATGCACAAACGTCGCATATTTTTTTTTTATAAAATAAGTAAATATGTGACCTAATTAAAAAAATTATTTTTTTAATAATAAGTCTGTTCCACTTTTTTTCAAAGGGAATGCACAATGTTTGCACAACCCATTACCATATCTAGTATTGCTCATACTCACGTCACGTAAATCTATTTTGCAATGTTGATAAAATTAAGGTCATGTTTGGTTAATAACATTTCAAGAAATTTCTTGAATTTTTAAAAGAGCTTGAGATGTGCTTTTTATTAGAATTTTTAAAAGTAGATGGGAAAATATCAATAATTGTTTTCAAATTGGTACTCATGTTTTAAATAATTTCAAATTGATCCCTAAGTTACATACCTAAACATCCACATATATATATATATATATATATATATATATATATATCTCTCTCTCTCTCTCTCCCAAAAAAAACCCAATCCAGATAAGCCATCCATCTTTGACGGGAGAGGGTAGGGGAGCTTTGGCTCCTCCCTCCTCCATTATAGTGAATCTAGGAACTTATGGACTAATCTACTACTTTCTGACTACCAATGATTGACATGTCGATCTTTCGACTCATAAGAGAAAATTGTTGAAAAGCACAAAGCTTGTGATCACGTGCAACCTAAACCATGCGTAAAATCCACGAGCCGTGGAAAGCTCTCCATCGTCACACACATCACCAGTGGCACTAGCAGCCTCAGATTTCTCATATTCAATTAATGGTCTTATCTTTCCCCCACCTCATGGTCTGGTCTTATCTTTCCTCTACCTCATGGTCTCGACTCGCCAATATAATTGCTAACAGTCATTTGTTAGCAATTTGAACCATCTGTCACATGCTATCTTCATATGTTCCAACTTCTTTTAACCAATGTTTATGAAAAAGAGGAAATGGAACCCTCGTTTAGTCAATCTAGACAAAGGCAATTCCTCTTTTTTATTTTATTTTTGTGTTGTATTGGATAGATTAATGGGATGATTGTTGAGACTTCTTGTCCCTTTGACTCTTGTATCTTTTAAATATTTTATAGATATACAACATGCTTACTAGCTTAGAATAAAAAATATTTTTTTTCTTCTTATGTTTGGCGAGTATGACATTTTCCTTAGCTAAACTAACGAGCCTTGGATATAGAAATCTTTTTGAAACTTTCTAAATGATAGGTACCATATTGGGAAAAAAAAGTACAAAGCCTAAGTACTTGATCAATAATTTTATCAAAGAAATATAATTATATATATGTATATTAATATGAACAAACAAAATGCAGCTAGATCGTAAGTGATTACTGGTAGTTGGGGCCGTGAAACGTATAGTAGAGGTGGAGTTGGGCCAAGCTTCGGCCTAGAATGAATGAATTATTAATAACCGTATAGCACCACCTATTTATGATCCATAAACAAGTATCTTGTTCTTTTATTTTCTTTTTTCTTTTTTTCTTTTCAGTGACTTTATCTTATTTTGTTTTAAAAATTCTATATGCAATCATTTTTGTATACTCTTTTATGCACTTCAGTGATATGATTGGTTGTGTATTAAAAAAAATTAATCCAGCCAATCATATCAGTGGAGCACGCAGGGAGTACGCAAAAATAACTGTATGTAGCATTACTCCTTGTGCAGTCTCGATCGGTAAATGAGGGAGCTAGGGCTGTCCTTGAAATGTCATAAAGCCATGTTTGGATTAAGGTGTTTTTTAAATTTTTTAACATTTCTGTTTTTTTTTTTGTAATTTTATTTCTAAATATTATTCAAATATAATTTTTTTAATGTTTTAACTAATTATTTCCTAATCATTACTTACATTTCCCAAAATTTAATCTCATACAAATTTCCAAACTTCTCAAATAACAATCAACCATAAATAGAAAATGGGGGCATTTTTGTTAAACAAAAGTCGTGTTGTGTATTATGTATCCAAACACTTTATTTTATCTTCTTAATTTAATCACTCATTGAATAGCAGCAAAAAGGAGAACAAGGGAGACGATAGTTGTTCCCAGGCCCCCCTCTCTCCTCTTCTCCACCTCCCCTCTCTTTGCGCCGACAGTGACCTTTATTTGATCAATAAATTAGAACCTTCCACTTAATTGAGGTAAATGCAAAGTGCAAACTCCACACGTCTTCTGACACCTGTTTGTCTTTTACACTGCAAGTTTAGATTAAAAAATAAGATAAGATAAAATAGTTTTAGATAAGAGATAAAAGTAAAATAAAATATTATTAAAATATAATTTTTTAATATTATTATTGTCTTAAAATTTAAAAAAGTTAAATTATTTATTATATTTTATATAAAAATTTAAAAAAATTATAAGAATTAGATAAATGAGATAAGATGTTTTCGAAATCCAAATACAACCTAAGTAGCCCAATTAGTTATCTTGTGCATGGGGAACTTTACCGGATCATTCATTGACACCACGCCTTAGGGCAGCTTTAATAGAGAGTAAATAACAAACATTTAGTTCTATCGTTTGCTTCTTCTTTGTTTTTTCTTTTCTTTTTTTTTTTTACCTAAGCAAGGTTTATTTGGTTATACTAAAAATATGATACATAAAGAGGAGAAGGTTCCCTAATAAATGCTCCAAAGAAATAAATAACAGTGTAAAGTGATAAAAAAATAAAAAATTTATTTGAGACTAATTTCTTGATCACTATCCACGTCCTCTTGTAGGACGACATCTTAATTTACTACTATGTTGGCGTACAAACCTTATATAATATGCACTGTTAATAATAATAAGATTTAATTTACAAGATAATTTAGTTTTGAACTCTTTTTGTAAATCAGAATTTGCGACTCCTCCCTACCAAATCAATTTCTTTCAACCTGTGCTTGTTTTGTTTTGTTCTTATTTTCTTAGGTGGCTCGTTTAAGAGAGAGAGAGAGTTGCTGAGATAGGACCAGTCAAATCTACAAAAGCAGAAACTCTGCATGGGAATGACTAATGAGTTTCCAAAGACTTCAGCATTTGTGTCTCTGTGCTTTTTCTCTATCCCGGTCTTAATTTATATATATATAAACCTTGCCTCGTAGTTTGTCACGGACTCAAGACTCACTTTTCTCGACTGCCAATTCTGACTGCCTTCAACTATCATCAGCCCAGCTTTTTCTTCAATCACTTTATTACATTCATTTCCAATTCCAAAGCTCTTAAATGGCAGCCTTTTCATACGAACACCACCTGCCTTTTCTTCTTGAGAATTCACTTTTCTTGCCAAGCAGCCCTATTAAGATCATGTCTAGCTTTGTGGAAGAAAATATCAACCCCAACGGTTTCTCTCAATTTTACCCACATGAATCTATCCAAGAGATTCCTGCTGATTTTGGAGTTTATCGAAGTAGCTTTCTTGAGCACAGCTCAAAGGGTGCTTATTTTAGTGACAATGAGGCTTCTCTGACCAAAAAGCAGATCAGTACAGAATCATCAACAGTGGTGGATAATCTTGATAGTGGTGATCAGGTTACTCTGAAGGTGACTCCCATGGTGAAGAAGAGGAGTAACAGAAATGGGGCTTCCTTGAACTGTGCTCAACCAAAGGTACTCCACGCTCCGAAATTGAGTTTGATTTAATGAAACAGAAACTCAGGTTACTCATAACAGAATGATGATAATAAGTTAAATTTATAGTGCATGTGACTGTTATTTGAGGGCCAACATTTTGAACTTTGGTTCTAATTTAGCTTGTCAAAATTAACGGATTTTGATCGTTGTTCGTGTACTGAATTCATTAGGACTTAACAGAAGGGAAGACCAAGAAACAAAAGAAATGTAATGGCACCCAGATAGAAAAAGAGAAGAAGCCTAAAGCTGAAAAAGAGCAGAAGAAAGTTGCTAAAGAGCCTCCAACAGGTTACGTCCATGTAAGAGCAAGGAGGGGTCAGGCAACAGATAGCCACAGCCTTGCAGAAAGGGTACAATTCATTCTTAAAACTCTCCATGGATTGGATCCCAGGGTCTCTTATCATTGCAGAAAAGTTACAATAGACCAAAGTTTGGTGCCTTCGTCATATATTATACAATAGACCTACCCAAAATGATCATGATATTTGTTATGACCACTTCTACGTGTCTCTTCGTAAATCTTTTCTGTTAATTAATGGTTTCAGGTAAGAAGAGAGAAAATAAGTGAGAGAATGAAGATCTTACAAGGACTTGTTCCGGGCTGTGACAAGGTGGTGGATTCCGGTCTACATTTTGTCTTTTCTAGGAAAAAGAAGTTCTCTCTTCTCACTACGTGAGAAATATTTTTTCTGACAACCTCATGTGGTCTGGTCGAAAAACAGGTAACTGGGAAGGCCCTGATGTTGGATGAGATAATCAATTATGTTCAGTCCCTACAAAATCAAGTGGAGGTAATGATATCAAACCCAGTTTCTTATGAGTTACTAATACATTGTTAAAAGAGAAGTAACCAATGATTAATGTAACAATTGATCCTTATTTATTTTTGGTGATTTGACAGTTCCTTTCGATGAAGTTAGCTTCAGTGAATCCCATGCCGTATGTCTTTGGATTAATGGAGCCAGAGGTATATATAATATATAGAAGAGAAAATATAATCTAGTTTTAATTTCATATTCTTTCTTCATCTTAATTTTATCAAGATGATAAAATTCTCCGTCTCTGAGTTGAAATTTGTATTCAGAGATTGACAAGCATGGCATCTCCACTGTCACCTGCTGCAACAGTACATTGCAGTCCCATGAGTACCGAGCCTACAGGTTTTGCTCATACAACTACCACCACTGCCTTTACAACAGCTAATAATTACTATCCTATTGTGGACACTGCTTCACCCAATGCCAATGCATTCTCCCAGGTTAATAAATCGGGCATCCTCATTAATGTTTTTACTGTTCATTATCATATTTTTTTCCATTATTTTTTTTTTCCGTGTACTTCTAATATCTGACGACATCAAATGACCCTGTTCTTGTCCGGAATCTTCACAAACAACTATATATAAATAATATATAGTGTATACTGTGTTTATTTAAATCAATTAGAAAAACCCGGCCTATTTTTTCTTCCCTTTCTAACTGTGTCAAACATACCATTTTCAGGATATTGCTTGCATATTTTGTGAGGTAGAAGACCAAAGACAAAACTTTCTTATTCCCTCTGAGTTCGGCAACAACTTGTGTTTCTTCCAATAGAGTAAAATACAACGTCAACTGCCCTACAAACATGGGTTAGCCCTCAAGTCCTGTTTCATATATATATATATATATATATAAACAAAGAAAATCAAAGCCATATAATATGTACAGATCGATGAGCATTTTATTAACTTTTACTTGCAGTTTGATCTACATCTTGACTTCTGCTCTGTTTGTATTTTTTATCTTTTCAGCACCAGTTCCAACGGAGGGAGTCTAGCTAAAAAAAGTTGTCTGAAGATGAATAAAGGGCAGCAAAATCAATGTATGAGGAGCATGCATGCAGGACAAATATAACTGACCAAACAGATCCTTGTTCCTATATATATATATAGCTATCCTGACTACCCAAGTGATGCAAACAAAATCAATGCTTAATAGTAATTCTGTTATTACGGTTATTTTTACCATTTCCTTTTTCTCTTCTATTAACAATAAAGAGCTTGCTGTTGCCGTTATTGGCATGACTTGTCAGGCATTAGTCGGTTTAGCTGGCTTTTACGTGTATTGGTGGAGGCATATATAAAGTTTATATAATAATAACAATTTAAATGCATGGTTAATCTGACAATTCTCAATATATAGCCATACCACCATTAACTCTAATCCACAAGATCGTTGTGGTTAACGTAATAACTATATTATAAATAACTTACAAAATTACAAAGCCGCCCCTATTGAGGTCGATGTCATCTGAAAAGTGAGACATCAACTAACCTAAGTTTTACAAAATGTGTTTCACCTCACTCCATTCTTGCCGACGCATGACTTCACGCGTCAGCGTAATTCATGTTTCTTTTCTTTTTAAATATATCTGGTCAAGCAAGAAAGTTCAAAGTTTACTTGGCAATGTCAAGTCCCATCTCTTGCACAGGTTCAACAGCTTTGAAGTAATGGATGCCGACCATGTTGAAAGTATTTGCAATGGGTACGTAGGATAAATCATAATCGATCTATTACTTTTTTTTTTAATAAAAAATATATTCAGATTAATTTTTTTTTATTTAGATTGATAACTATATATATATATATAAATACTCAACCATTAATGTATCTTATTTGAACCAATGCTGATTTGCCACTTAATTTGATTAAAAACCGTATTGTAAGAGCAATATTTTGTATCTAAAATAGTTAATAAAGATCTACATGATTTATTTTAACAAATTTCGACTGGTTAATGTACATATAATACATCTCATTATCTACTATTTCTTATATCAATTAAATATTATCATTATTATTTAAACAGTATATTTGTCCTTTCACACTACGTACCGACAAGAAATTTTAATGTCGTGCAATCTTTGAATTTTTGCATTATACCCTGACCTATTATTGGTATTTCAATATGTTGTTTACTTTAACTGATAACGTGTTTTGCATACCTTTGAGCCAAGTTCCAGTGATTCGGATCTTCGATATTAATGGATCTGCAAATTAATAAATATAGAAAAAATACAAAGAGACGAAGGCATTTGTGCAGTCTCTGATGCCTAAGTTATTATCATCTTAGTAGTTTGTATGAGTGAGTAGAGAGTTCAGAGAGAGTTTTTCGTACCTAGGTACTAACTTATATACTTGATTTCTAGGAATTAACTGCCCATACCCTGTGTCAAGGATACATCATACATGTTATCTCAACTGTTCTCTTGGTCAGAGTCCTTGAATGCGGCGTGGCCTCCTAGAGTAGTGCAATAAATACAACGTGACTTCCAATCCCTTTTGCCTTATAGTAGGTGCACTCCGTTAGACCCCTCCTTACTTATTGTTAGGAGATCAAGGGCTCCCAACCCACATTTTTCGCCTACCTGTCGGCATCGGTTCTCTGAGGCTAAGCGTCGTAGGGGGGGAGGCCAGAGTGACATATACCTTCCTTCTCCACCTCCGAGAGCTTCCTATGTGATTACAACCATAGGTCGACCTCGATTTTGTCCCTGGGGGGCCCTTAATGGGCCGATGTATCGTCTAGCCAGCCTAGGCTTCTGATGCTTGGGCATGCATTCGGCTCAAGGGGAAAAATCCCATGAATTATATTTTGTCAAAAGCTTTTTATCTTGATCCCATCATATACATGTAATGAAAAATTTATTTCAAGTATGAAGACTTACTTCAATAGAAAAATAAAAAAACGAAAGAAATAGAAGAATACATATTGAAAAGCAAAATAAAAGAAGAGAGAGAAACAAATACAAGAATTTGTGCATTAGTGAATTGTATCCATCATTATGCATTTTCCATAATACATTTATGTGAGTGTTCTAAGGCCTTGTTTGATTACACATATGAGATCAGATCAGATCAAAAATCTGTAAGTAGTAATGAGATAATTTGTGAATAGTAGTTAAATAGTTTGAATTAAGATATTTTATGCAGTTTTGGAAAATGAGAGAAAAAGTTGAATAAAAAAATATAAATTCAGTAATAGTCACTTTCTTAATCATTAAGAATAAAAAATTTAAAAAACAAATATGTGGGCACATTTTCTGGGCATATTTGATAGTCATACTATCATTTTTCTTAAAACATTATAAAGTTAAAATATTGTTAGATTATTATTTTTGTTTTAAAATTTGAAAAAAATTGAATTATTTTTTGTATTTTTTTTAGAAGTTTAGAAAAGTTGTAATGATTAGATGAAAATTTTAAAAATTTAAAAATTTGAAATTGAAAATTGTTTTTATTTGATTATAGAGATGAGATGAAATGAATTGATACCATCTATGAAACCAAATGCGAGTTGCCTGATTTAGATAAAGTCTCACATCTTATCTCATCTTATCACATTACATATTATCTTAATATCCGAACACTACAAATACAAATATTTTTCAATTTCAAATTAACATTTTTATCTAATCATTATAATTTTTTCAAATTTTGAAACAAAACACAAAACACAATTCAAAATTTTCAAAATCTAAAACAAAAATAATATTAAAAAAATATATTCTAACAATATTTTAACTTTATAATATTTTTATTCAACTTTTTTTTCTTTCATTTTTCAAAACCCTATAAAATATATCAACTCAAACAATTTCACTACTATTCATAAATCATTTCAGTACTATTTACAAATCATCTTATCTCATCTCACTATTTAAATGAGACCTAAAAGAACACATATTAAAAAAATATAAGAGAACACATATTAAAAAATAAGATAAGAACTTTTAGGAGTCATTTGATCAGAAATAGAATAGAGATATAAGGAAAATGTTACTATATTGATAAGAACCAAACGAAAGTTTTTCTAATGATTGGTGGACAATATCACATTAACATAATATAATTAAAATGAAATAAGATTAATATAGCATATTACACCGACTCCTTATATATATAATAAGAGAAATTCTATTTGCAGTCCTCACTTGAGGACTGAATGTGTAGACCATTTATTAAATGAGAAAAAACATTATTGATATTTTGGTAATTTTTAAAAGTTTTAAAGATAAACTTGCCTAGACCTGTATTGTAGTCTCCAAATAGGGAGTAGCATTACTTATATAATATATAGAATTCTTAAATGCTCTAATTAACCATGCTAACTTGTATCTCACCAAGTCATCAATTTACCGTTTGGGGTGCCCCCAATGTCTTTCTCTACCAAGATAATCAAAATATTTCAAGGGGCCACCCGTATAGGTTGAGTACTCTCGAAATAGAATTTTCTCCGTTAAGTTAGGGCGCTTAATTAATATACTACTGTCTTCTAGCGGACGAAATATTAATATAGATACTCTTATTTTCCAGTCATACATACATACATATGTAATATATTAATTGCACGCACCAAATCTATATTTTTGGACAGAAAGCGACCTAATTTTGTTGGAGTGTCCACTTTGATGTTGCTTGCCGACATCCAGGTATGGTCCTAATTAATTTTGTTCTTTGTTTGGTTCTGTTCAGGAATCCCTGCTTCACCTCTAAGCTTAAGAAACCCGACATGCATGAACGTTTGAATCCTTGAATTGAAACCTCAACAAGTCATTAATTTGGAATGGTAAGTTTCTTTGGTTGAGTCATTTCCTTTCTAATTTGTGCGTTTATGGCCCTGAAATTTGTAAGGTAACAGGTACAATTAAAGTTGTAATTCTATGGTCGGTTAGTGTCGGCCAAACAATCAAATTGTTAGAAAGGGTCCAATCGACTTGATTTCATGTTTCACTTGGACATCATGTCTATATCTCTTGCACGCTTCAAATTTTAAAATCTAGACAGAAAAATCTAGAGAATCTAAACCTACAATTATAGACCTTGCCAAAACTATTATCACGCAGCAAGTTAGAAAAACATCTATGAAATATTATCTTAATTACAACTTTCGAAAGATAGAGATCTGAGCATCTACATTGGCTTCATCAAAGCTATCTTCAAAATTTGATGAAAAATACAAGTTTTCTATAAATCTAAAACATTTTTATCCATAATCCTATATTGGATTCATCAAAATAATAATATAATATTATTTTTTTAATAATAAATTTTTTTTTCATTTTTAGCAATTAAGCTAACTATATGTACATTAATAATTTAATTTTATACTTGGGGCTAACCATAAATCCAAAACTGAAATGAAACTAGAGTTTCAGGGGAAAAAATGAGAGAGAGAAAATAAAATAGAGCAGTTGGGAATTAAAATGTAGTAAAATAATTAGTTGATGAGTGTATAGTAACCCTTCAAATTTAAAGGAAATCATAGATTTACTGTAACTCAAAACTCTCCATTTTGAGTTTGACTAATCCAATGCAGCTTTGATTTACACATATTCATCATTTTATACATTTAACTTAACTTTTGATGAAGTCAATACCAATACTCTAATTGTCTAAAAGTGATTGGATTTCACGTAGGAAACTACTATATCCTATTGTCAATCATTTAAGCCCATATATTTGACAAAAAAATATTTATTTGAAGACATTTGGACAACGAGTTCTTGAATTAGAAAACTGATTTGAAAGGTGTTAAATCGATCTGGGATTTTGAGCCCAAAAGTCAATGTTGGTCAGATGTCCCGGATGCTGTACGTGGAAATAGCATCGTAAAGCCATAAATACAATAAAATAAGTGAAATGGTAGAAAATAAAAGAGGCCATATTTTTATGTGATTTGGCACTACCCAACTATTGTATGGCTATAAAGCTAGGAGGAAAAAATTCACTGAACTTAATTCCAAGTCCTCTTGTACTTCCCTTTGAAGATAATTGTGGGACTATCGACGGACAGCTTGTTAATCTTTGATGGGTAATAAAGTAGGAAGAAACAAAGGTGCGTGGCTAAATTAATATGCACTACAGGTTATTTAGTTAGTGTTTTGAGTCGGGATATAAGAAATAACTTCCTCATAATATTAAGAATACGTAGCTCTCGTCCAATCACTATGTAGAAACAAGCTGCATGCATTATTTAGTATACATGAGGTGCAGGTAATTCTTGAAGCAAATTCCAAGGAAAATAACTTAAGATGGTCCCATATATATTGTCGAAAAGCTTCGGGAGGGACCATGCTGGACGTGATGGTTTGGGGACGGTGCTGACCATGATTGGGGCCACAGAGGCCGGGGGATCAGGGAGGATTGAAGGTCATTGAATTGCTTTTGTCCCTTTATTTTGTCCTGTAATGTTAGAATGCGACACTGATTTAATATGTTTGTGTCCTTATTCATCTCATTTCACCTACACTAGCAGATTATAAGGAATAAGTAATTATGAATAGATCAACATGTAGTCATGATCACATGAAAAAGGTCTTAATGGCTAAAATAGTTATAAACAGTGTGACACCTCCAACCTCCGCTTACTCTAACCTCTATTTAGAATGAAATAGAGATTTGGAGCGTTAATACATGTAACATAGGATTACATATCCCCGTTCATGACAGATAACATGCTATACAACCTAGTATGTATCTAGCAATATGCATTAAATCACAGCAGAAATGATAACTTGTAAAAATTTTGCACCAGAATGAAACTAAACATCACAAAGCTTAAACATTCATTATACCTTACTTAGATGTCCCATTGTAAGGCAACATTTCCAACATTGTTATGGAGATCACAGACTTAGTTGATAGGGGGTTTCAAAAGGAAACATTTTCCAAAGCATCTCTCAGATGCGTTGAATGGTGGACAGGACCATTTTCAAGAATATTATGATTAAATCCAATTTACGATTGGGATTTGGATCCTCCTAAATTCCCCTTAACCACGGTTGGAATTCACCATCTTCTAGTTCTATCACAGCTTCTACTATTCTATAGAGAAATTGTAGTTTAGACTATTATAGTGAGATTTATTGAAATATCAGTAAGTTAATAACTAACATACATAGAGATAATATAGACATGACATATAATAAACATGAGATAAATGCATAAAATGTAGAAAAAAACCATATTTGTCTCCTTTCCAGATTCATCAACATCTTTCAGAAAACTTTACTACAAATCTTCTTACAGAGAACATTTCCAAAACAGTTATTCCATTACTTAGCATCATTCTTAGCATATGGTATCATTACAGCTTCCCATTTGCACCATGAGTACCCGCTGGTTACTATAGCTCACTTGAGCCTATGTCATCAAAGCTATACAAATATAACTTTCAAAGTATTGATCATAACTTTTAAAATTCTTTTTCATCCATGCCAGGATAAAAAAAATTCCATGCTATAAATAAAATTCATTTTCTTAATTAAAAGATTACAGCGAAAAACATTAAATTTCATAATTTAAGTTTTCATATAAAAACATCTTGCCTAGGCCTTCATGCTCTTCCCCCTTGGGCTGTGCCCATCCTGACCTGTCATGCTTATCTTGTGCCTGGGAGGACACACATAAAAACTAAAATGAGTTGATGACTCGTAAGCATTACTTCATACAGTCAAAATATAATAACATAGATTTTCAGTCAAGCATTTATTATTCCATACATACATATCGTACTTAGCATCCATACATCTTTCTTTTCATTTTAAAACGTTGCGAGGTGGGGTTTTTTCTTTATAAACATGCTTTCTTCTTTAAAACAGTTCCCCACGCATCGCTGCCTTCATTTCTTAAAGAGTCTTTTCATGCATTCGTTCTTTTATATACATTCATGCATACATACATACATGCATGCGTTCATCTTTCCTTACTTACGTACATTCATGCATTCCGTTTATCCATTCATACATGCATTCTTTCTTAACATGCATACTTTCTTTCTTTTCACTTTCATTGGCCATTGCACACTGTTCGCCCCGTGTGCTGGAGTTAGCGGTCTTTTAGACTTGATTCCGCCCGTGGCCACGGGTTGGGAATCCATTCCATCAGGGTGTAGCACTGAGTGCACTACCAGTACTACTTACCCGGCATTGCAATCTGTCCCGTCCAGTCCATTCATTGGTATCATTTCCATTCTAGTCCATGTGGTCCTTACGTATTTTCATACATCATACATACAGTCTATTCATTCCTTTACAGTCCTTTCCTTTCCTTTACAATCCTTTCTTTCATTTCAGTCTTTACAGTTTTTACATTTCTTACAATTCTTACGGTTCTTCATTTCTTTCGATTCATAAGAGTTTTACTTAAGAAAAATGGTTTTTCTTTCTTTTATTTTGTAAAAGTCGTTTTAAAAGAAGTTCCTTTAAGAGAAAATGGTTTTCTTTCTTCTATTTTAAGAAGAGTTGTTCAGAAAGAGTCTGAAAATGTCATTTTAGAAAGAATCATTTTTTTTTTTTTGGAAAAATCTTGTTTTCTTTATTTGCTTTTCTTTCTTTTCATTTCAGTTTCAGTCCTTACATTCCTTAACGGTTCTTACTTGTCTTTTAAAGCTTCTTTTCGTTTCCTTTCGTGAACATACATACAATACATATTACTTATAGCATCCATTCACATGCATACACATACATACTTTGGGTGTGTGAAAAGGGGCTGCCAAGGAAGGTCGCTACGTACTTATACTTGAAAACTTTCGTTTCGCTTTCATTTTCCTTTCAGAGAAAAGCTTTTGTTTTCATCTTCGTTTGTATATAGAAAAACTCTAGAAGAGTATGAACGTAATACTTACCTGGACTTTATGTCATACTCAATCCACGCAGTCCATTCGTGTGCGTGTCAAATGGCAACCTACATGGTCATCATCTATCTAATGCATAAGGGATTATTCTAAAAATAGAACTATGCTCACTTGGAACACTCTTCGTCCATCCCTGGGCTCTTATGTGCCATTTACTATGCTAAAACCTTCCGAGACTTATTCTTTAAAGTGAACCTTCGTGATTCACCTTAGGGTTAAGACACTAAAACCTCCATCTCGTTCTTCTATTTCCACAATCTGATGCATGATTCCGACCGACAGAGTCATGCGTCCCAACCTTAGACTACTGACCCATTACTATATTCACGTATCCTAGCCCATGCTAAATTCTCATTCCCAACTAGTCAGGCTATATGAATTCAAACCAACTCTGGGGCTAAAACATCATATAACCATGATCAGGACAAATTACCCATTACATATGGTAAACCTATTTGGTACACGTGTCTCGCCAGAGACACCTGTATCTTACCCCCCTTTTATCACCTAAGAGCAACTTATAGTTCCAATGAACGCCCGCTTGTATAAACAAGCTCTATACTCCGATACCAACTTGCTTAGACCCGGTCGATAGGACACTTCCTACTTCCCGGCCCTGTACAAGTTCATCCCAACACTTGATAGGAGAGGATTGCATCCACAATGCACCTCTATCACGTCACGTAGCTCAAGACTAATCTCGAGTCACGTCACGATACCCATCATGCTTCCGCTGCACGCTCTGATACTTTTTCCACCACTTCCATATACTTTTAGCCATAGTCAACCACAAGGTGACACCCGTCATCCTGGACTACAGGCCATATCACCAATGTTTCGGGACACTGTTACACAATTTCTGCCACTTAACAAGAGGACTGCATCCAGAAATGCACCTCTATCACACTATGTAGCTCGAGACAAATTCCAAATAATATAAGCACGATGCCCATCATGTTTTCACTGCACTCTCTGATACCTTTTCACCGCTTCACACATACCTTCAGCCACAAGTCAGCCTCAAGGCAATATCCGTTACCTTGGACTACAGCCATATCATCATGTTTCGGGACGCTGTTACACAATTCCCGTCACTTGACAAGAGGACTGCATCCAAAAATGCGCCTCTATCACATTATGCGGCTCGAGACCATTTCTTGAGTTACAACACGATGCCCATCATGCTTCCGCTGTACTCTCTGATACCTTTTCACCGCTTCACACATACCTTCAGCCACAAGTCAGCCTCAAGGCAACTCCCGTTACCTTGGACTATAGCCAAATCATCATTGATTCGGGACACTGTTACATAGTTTCCCTACGTTACACCATACACTCCACAATTCTCCGCTATGCTATCCAACCCTTCGTGACATGCCATCTAGTGTATCACGACCTAGTATAGAGTACACTCGCATGAACTTTTATCCATCCACACTACAACACACATCGCTACGATACACGCCTCACGATACATCGCTACGCGACATGGAGTACGCGCCACGCGTACTCCTTTCACTACAACACTTATTATCACGACGCACAACACACAGTGCATCACCATACAACATGGAGTACACTCTATGTGCACTCCATTCCTTCTACGCCACACATCACTACAGCGCACATCACACGGCACGTCGCTACATTACACAGAGTACGCTTCACGACTCTCTTCACACTAGACGCCGTATCACAACTACGCCATCCATTTCACGCCCATACTTCACAGCACAGTCCACAATACTATACAATCAAGCCCAACACTTCACAACTACACTTCATTTCACAACTACACAGTCTATAGTCTAACCAACCAACTATTTTAAACGTAAATACTAGAGATAGAGGGTTATACCATCGACGAGATAATCCGTGTGTCGCTCGCTACTTGTCACGATTAAGCGTCGGAGGAGCGTACGTGGCAGTAACACCGCGTACGGTGGCTGTCCACCACATAAAGTGGCAGTTTGGGCTTGAGAATGGCTAGGCCTGGTCTTAGAAAGGCTCAAGGTGGCCTTGTGGTGGTCGAAGGTGGCGGAGCACGGCGGCATCACGCCGTGAACAGTGCATCCGAAATGGTGGGAGGAGGCTTGAGGTGGAGGAAGGTCATAGAACTTCATGGCAAGCTAGGGAAAGGTAGAGGAAGATATGGTGGAGCTGTGGTGGTGGCTAGGCAGCGGCTCACAGTGGCTGATCGGCCACTTGAAGCATAACTTAGCCTTGAAGAGTAAGGGAGAGTGAGAGCTATGTACAGCTCCATAAGGCATGGAATTTCTTGGGAAGGTCGTTGTGATGAGAGGAACAAGGTGGTGGTGGTGAAACACTGTGGGTAGTCGTGTAGGGTGGTGCAACCGAAACTAAGGCTATGGAGACCCATCGGAGAAAAAGAGAGAGTTAGAGGAAAATGAGGACATGGGGAGGAAGCCCATGATGTAGTGATTCCATTGGTGGTGCTTGGTGGCTGTTTCAGCCACGTATGGTGGTTCAAGGAGGAGAAAATGGGTATAAAACCCATTTGCTTGGAGGAAGAAGGAGAGAGAGATGGGGCTGCAGATATAGCTCACCATCGGTGAGGTAGTGGGTGGTTGCTGGTGGGGAAGGATCATGCCGAAGGTGAAGGTGGGGCACAGCGACTGGAGGTGGCGCCAGTTGGGAGCTTGAACCGAACGGTGGAGAAGAACAAAGGCACGGGCTGGACGTTCATGGGAAGAGAGAGAAGAGAAAGAAAGAAGAAAAGGAAAAAGAGAAAAAGTGAGAAGGAAAAGAAAGGGGCCTGGGTATTTAACCTCAGTCATACGCTTTGGAATCCTCAAACGATCTAACGATGAGTTTAAACACTGATTTGAAAACGCATATGTGTTTTATTTAAAATAAAACACTGCGAGGAATTAAGACAGAATATTATTTTATAAAATTTATAAAATAATATTTCTTCATCATTATTTAAAATGATAAAGTATCGTTAATTACTTAAAGAGAATAGAACCATTTAAATTAAATAAGAGTTTTCAACATAAAGTTAAACCTCTTAATATTTTAAAACAACTAAAATATTTAATTTAAGTAATTATCCACAATTATAATATTTTCAAAACTCATTAAAATATTATAATTGTGTTACTTTAAAAACAAGCTTATCTAATACTACTAGAAATATCTCCTATAGATATTTCCATGATATTTAAAATATCCATAGGCTTTAAAATATCTATCTCACTTTGAAATCCGCTGGATAGCTTTCAGAACACGCCATCAAGGTATAGGACCTAGGATAAGACTCAACACGTAGATTGAAGCTCGACACGTAGAATGAGGCTCGGCACGTTGACCGTAGTTCGACATGTAGATCGAGGCTCATACATAAAGAAGAAGAAAGAAAGAGCGGATATCACACTAGTGTCAGATGCCATAACTCGATTTTTCCCTGGAATCCTTTAAAGAGGAACCACTTGAAGTTTATTGACTATTCTTTGTCAACTCAGATGTTACCATTCCAATTTTAATCACTCCAGAATAGAGAAAGAAATTCCACTAGAATATTCTCTCATCTTAGCATTGGACTGTGATAAAATGTTTTTCATGCTATGCTCATGACAAAACATACTTCATGACATGTGCTTCACTTTATAGCATGTAATACACTTTATGCAAAAATGACATAATTTCATGTATCATGGTCAATAGTACATGTTCATGCAAAATTAACCATTAAACAACACATGTCATGTATATGACCAAATGCTCATCATGTACCATAAGATATTTCATGATCAAAATCAAATTTATAACAAGAATGTGGTGTTTATACAAAGTCATATAAACATTATCCAAGACTAAGTTAGGGACCAACTTACAAATTCCTCGAGCTCTAATGGTGATGTGGTTGAAACAAGAGGTATGGTTAAAGTTAGAACTTTAATAGTCACTAAAATCCATATACTACCCAAATAGCACTTGACTTGTGATCTCTTCTAATTTCCACCAAGACATGAAACTTTATAACTTTCATGTTTCAACTTCTATATAATTCTCAAGTACCTTGGATCAAGTGTTTATTATGAAAGGTTCTATTTAAACTGTGGCATGCAATCAAGCTAATATCACAAAGAAATCAATTCCAATGATCATGCTATCACCTATAAGATGCTTCACAACTTACTCACTAAACCAAGTTTTTCACGTGATGTCTATAACACTTAAAATTTATTTAAACTAAACCTTAATATGATGACAATGTATTTACATGCAATTTAGCCAAAACATCATGCATACCCAAATCTTAAATCACTAGTAAACCAAAATATGCTTGATGATCAACCCAAGATATTAATTCAATATCTAACATTTCATGATATTAATTTTAAAATGCCAAAATTCACTTGATTTTCCAAGACTTTAACTAGGCTTACAACTTCATATCATAGCATATCAAGATCATATATTAAACCTAACACAAACTTATTCATGCTACCATCAAAGCCTAACCCGAGCATGCTCCCTTTTACTTCATCATGTCTAAACTTGAATTTAGACTCTTCATGAAAAAAAGAATTCATGATTACCATATCAATCCATCAACCATGAAAGTATCATGATAAGTTACTTACCAATTGTAAGCTTTGGGGATGCACTCAATACTCATTTCCTTCAAGCTGCTTGGCTACACTCCTAGCTTAACACTTATGGAACTTTTCTCTCAATTTGCTTAAGTGCTCTTGAAAGTGGCATGAATGGAAGTGGAGGATGACATGTGCTATTTATAGGATTCATAAAAGGAAGAAAACCATACAAGAAGCAAAGTATAACATGGTTCATCCAAAATATTACACTTAGGTTTGTCATGGTGTAATGAGCTAGGGAGTTATGATGATGCTCTCTTTTGTTTTCTTATGTGGAGCTAGGAAAATCTCTTGTCTACCTAAGGATGAAGGGTAATTGAGTGTGTGGGGGCATAGGGGTGTAAGTTTTCTGAATTTTGAACAAGTTTCCATGAGAATAGCTAAGTCATGATTAGATTCCCTTCAGTTTCCAAAACCATTGCCTAAAACCATTTGTTTCTCTTAGCTAGTTCAGTTTTAAGGGCTGAGTAGGTGCAGAAATGTTTCTTTCTTGTGCAAAGAAGAGATGAGGGAGAGAGACACTTGGATTTTTGGTGAAAGAGGTGGAAGATAGGTGAGTGAAGTTTTGGTGGCCGCGAAGAGCCATTTGGCTTCTTCCATCCTATATTCAATTTTCCTTCAAACTCTTGTGGCCAAGTAAGGGGTTATGTGTCAAGTAATGGCTGGATGCCTTGGAACTCCAATCTTTGCTTGGGGACAAAGGTGATGGCGTGTGAATAGAAAAGAGCTTGTAGGCATGTCCATGATGATGCTCAGCCAGTTGCTAGGTGAATTTGTTTCCTCTTTTGTATGTGTAAAATGATGATGCCTAAGCCTTTATGCTAAGTCTAATTCTCCTATCAATGACTCTATATTGGGGCTGGTATTTCTTCAAAAATTTCCATTCAAATTGACACACCGATGGCTTCATTCAAAAGACACCTGATTGCACTCATGTCTATTTTGAGTGAAGTGCATAAGTTTGACATGTTGCTAGAGGTCATGACATGAGTTGGCAATCCTTCCTTGCTTAGGATAACATGTGTTTATTTCTAAACTGAGAGGATGAATGAGACTCCCCCAGATTCCACTTGGGATCATATGAACTCTGAAGCGTCGAGACATACAAAAAGGGTTTACCTGTCCCCATTCATGACAGTTAAAGATACAATATACCTAGCATACATATAGCAATATACAATATTAGCAGTGAATAACCTTTTTTTTATTCTTTAAGCAATAATATGCACCAAATAAGATATATCCTAAAACATTGTAACATAATTCATAAACTAAATGTCATAGACATTTAAGATTACAACATAAGTCCAACAAGTCTGCAATCTTAAGAGAACTGGAGGCCAAGCTCCTTGAGTACAATTAAGAACTACAGTAACTACTGAGCTAATCCATTGAATAGCTCATGCAACTCAGTCAAGGAAGTCATAACACTATCAATAAATCGAAGCATTGAGGCTATGAGTTCTACGTCATGCCGTCTCTATCTAATCAACCGTCTCCAATCGATTAACCTTTGGTGCACCTTCTGATCCTGACATATGGTCTACCATTCCAAAAAGAATGGTAGTTGGGACTACCATGGTAAGATCTCAATAAGTTGACAAACTAACTTAAACTTTGAAGATGCATGCGTGACAGTAAAAGTATGAATGCAAAAAATGATTATAAATAAGCTTGACATGACTTGATAAATACCGTGGCATGTGCTGACATGACTTGAACTAACATGAAATGGATTTACATGACTTGAACTGAACATGAACTTGAACTGAAATTGAATATAAATTTGAACTTGAAATGAAACTTTCATGAACGTAATATGAACTTAAAATCTTGTTTAATAATTAAACTTGGTTAATTAAAATTGAAATGTGGGTGCTACACAGATCCCCTTAAGCTATGTGTGCCTACCGATACTGCATCAGATCACAAGAATTTGCACTTGCTATGAAAAACGTAATGTACGTAGCACATGATAGGTATTTGCACCCGCACGAATACGTATAACATAAAATTGAAATGTGGGTGGCACCATTGGCATTGGTGCCTGACTTCGCTTAGGGGGCTAGTTATTTAGGTACTATTCGAAGCTTGTTGATATTTACACTAGTTGAGGCCACATGGAAGTTCACACTAGTTTAAACACTCTAACTTGAACAAATGAATTCTACTAAGATATTACCCCATCCTAACATTTGGGTCATGACAAACGTAAAATGACTTGACTGACGTGAAAACACTATTTACGTTATACACTCAATACTAGAGACATGACGTGACTGAAACGGAAAGATAAATGACATAACATAATGTAACGTGACATGGACATGATATGAATAACATGGGATAACATGAAACAGATAACATTTTGTAATATAGCATAATGTGTAATAGAAAATATTTCTTGACATTATATATGTTGTAACCGATATACATTTGGTGATATAATATGATGTGTAATAGATATACATTTAGTGGCATAATATAATGAATAGTAGATATACATTTCGTGACATGGTATGATGTGTAACAAATATACATTTAGTGGCACAATATAATGTATAGTAGATATACATTTCATGACATAGTATGATATGTAACAAATATACATTTAGTGATATAATATGATATGTAACAAATATACATTTTGTGACATAATATAATGTATAACAAATATACGTTTGATGACATGGCATAGCATGACATATATAAGAACATAAAAACATAAACAACAGTTCCCTTACCAACATACGTACATCCTATTCTGACAGTAAGTTAGAAGCAACTTACTCATACATAAACATGTACTTGAAATAAATCAAAACATGATATAATATAACATTTATAATAAGCATATAAAACATGGATAATGGTCTCTTACCATCATATATACACAAGTATCCTAAAACTAAATTAGAGGTTAACTTACAGAGAGCATAGAGTGACGAATTAAAATACATGAATTAACGGGGAATGGTAAGGAGATGTTTCTAAACGTTAGAAACTCCTCACTAATAACTTACAAACATTAAAATATTGAAATAAAGTAAAATGGCTATTTTACCCCTCCATATGTGAAAAAAGAACCATTTTACCCCTTATTTAAAAATTTCATATCCTAACTCCAAAACTCACTAAAATTTACAATAGAAAATTACATTCCTCGTGTAAGTTTTGTCCTAAATCTAAATATTTAAGTAGAAAAATTTAAAACACAACCCAACTAGGCCAAACATGCATAGGCCGAAACATGTATAGCCAAAAACTCTTGATTTTGTTGCAATTCTTTCAAATCCCATTTCTCATGCTAAAATCGAAATATGCAACATAAAAAAAATCACATCCTATGCTCAAAAAACATACTAGAACAACCAACAAAATTTACATCACAAAATCACAAATCTTTTTAATATAAAACTTTAAGTATTTAACCTTAAAAACAACCCTTAATGTTCATGGTTTTATCTCTTTTCAAAACAACTCCAAAGACTCAAAAAATGTAATAAAATACTATCAAAATATTCAGAACACATTACTAAGAACTATCATGCTTTGAATAATCGAGCGAAAACCACCAAAAGTACAAAAGCTAAGTAAACAAATTCAGTTTCAAGCCTTTCACAAAAACCAAAAACTATATAATTTGGTTTTGATCAAACCATTAGATCCGAAACCTTTCATGAAATAAATCATAAATGAAAAACATCAATTTTTTAATAATCAAGTCCTATAATAGATCTAAGCATCAAACCTAAGATCGCATGACGAAATTTGCATAAAAACATAGATCTACCTATGAACCTCAAATACAAGACCTATCTGGACAATTCCATGGATAAAAATTCATATATTTATAATCAACATCATAAATCCTCAAAATAACATCCTATAATGTAGATCAAAGTCCTAGAAACATCATATGTGAATATCAAAACCATTGGAGCATGCTTTCACAACAAAAGACCTAAGCTTATTCAAATCGAAACATGTTTTCGTACTCCTAATTTTCAAAGTTTTAGATCTTTGCAAAACTCTCATAAAGAACTTATAACATGCAACTAATTTTTAAAAAAATTTGTATATTACCACTTTAAAATAAACTGCAAAAATATCATACCAAGATGTTGCCAACAACACCATTAAAATATATATATATATATATATATCAAAGAATCACACATTGTCCAGCTTATCGCCCAGAATGTCCTCTTCATTCTTAAACAAACTTTTCACCTATCAAATGACCATGACCAAATTTACACAAAACATACCAACCGAAACTAGACTGGAGGAATGACAACGTATGTGAAGGGTTTTCTCAAGAACAAATCAAGCAAGGAAGGTCAGAAAATTGTCAGAGAGCTCCTCTAGTTTCCTCTCCAAGAAAAGACTTTAAAAGTGATCAAAAGCTAGTGAAATGGACAAGGAAGAAACTTATACATCTAAAGGGGTGATAGGAGATGTGTGAAAGATACTTTGGGTAATGTGGTGTTAGCCAAAACTAGATGCAAAACCAGGTGCCACAACCCATGGTTTTTAGCTTTACTGCAGCCAAGTTAGAGAGAGGTTGTGAGGTGGCTTTTGGCCTTCCCATCAACACTATTTTGGGCTGACTTTGGCAGTGGAATGACACTTGGTAGGAGAAACTTCCTCTACAAGCATTGCACTGGTGGTGCAATTTCATGGACCGTAATAGGTTTTAACTGAATGAGCCTTCATTTGGGGTTCTAAGGGGGTTTGGATTTAACAAACCCAAATCTAATTTTTATTAACCTAATAAAATTATCAAGGTATAAAAGAATAAATAAGGATGTAATAAAATGAGTTTTAGTGGTTAATAATATGTGGAGGTGATTTAATTAAGTGGTTAAATATTAAGCTATAATTGGTTTAAATTAAGGCTTGGAGGCAAACTTTTAGGGTATGGGGAAACTATTTGGGATTTCAATTGGATTCCAAGTATTTGGTGTTTCATTAGGGTTGAAATCCTCTTTTGTTTGGTACAACTTGGATTGTTGGATGAAATAAGGTTTAGCTTAGGTGGCATAATCACAAAACTTGATTTCATTCACATTTCTTTCTTATGGTTCCTCTTGGTGCCAACCATCCAAATAAAACTTCTCTAACCTAGTTTGGACATTCCACATTGTGATCTTGAAAAAACTTAACTGAGTGCCACATGTCGCTTAACTAAGAATCACTATTCACTTCGAGAATAGGTAAAAATAACTTTATATCATAAAATACTAAATATTCATACGAAACTAGGAGCATACTTTCTTTCATGAAATTCAACTCCTAAGTGCCTCAAATAATTCAAAAAGTGTTTTCGAGTAGATGTTGTCTAGAAAATTAAAATTGTTTTATTGTGCCATGAAATCTTAAATATTCATCTTAGACTAATGGTGCAGGTTGTTTCTCATTCTCACACTACTAAGTACCTCAAATAAATAAAATCGGATTTTTGACATCATAATGAGTAGCAAGACTGACTATGCTGGTAGACTGAAACCAATGTTATGGATCAATTCGTGAAGACTTTTTAGAATTTTCATGATGTTCCTAAAGCCTAAAGAAATTTATCCATTGAATTTCTGGCAGACTGTTACAGTGAAGGCATGGTGGTAGATGGGAGGATGAGAAATCAAATTTTGGTGCCAAGTATGTTACTCGGCCATGAATGGTGTTTGGAAGGGTTTGAGTTGGTTTTGTCTTCTAGGCTAAAGGTTGTCAAATAGAATTTGATTTTGTGTGTCACGATAGTGTAAGAAACTTGTCAACCAAGTTGGGGTTGAGGGCGCCAATTCTTTCGTATTAATTTCACATTGGTAGTCGCTAATACAAATGCTTCAGACTTTGTAATGCGTATATACCTTGCATTCTTCACCATACAGGTATTGTCACCATATATTCAAGGCAAACACTATTGCAGCCAACTCCAAGTCATGAGTTGAGTAGTTCCTCTCACGGTCCTTTAATTTTCAGGACACATAGGCTACTACCCTATCTTCCTACATGAGAACACAACTTAGGCTATACTTCGAGGTGTCACTAAACTCCACAAATGGCTTATGAGGCATGTATAAGGTTAGAACAGGGGTTGTAGTCAACCATCTCTTTAGCTTCTCAAAGCTCCATTTGTAGTTGTCAGTCCAAACGAGCTTAACATTCTTCCTGGTTAACGCCATGAGTGGACTCAATAGTCTAGAGAATCCTTCCACAACCTCCAATAGTAGTTGGCCAATCCTTGGAAACTCCTCGCTTCATGCACAAAGATAGGTCACTGCCATCCTACCATCACCTCTATCTTACCCAAGTCGGCTGTGACTCCCTCTTTGGATATCACATGACCGAGGAACCTTACTTCATTTAGCCAAAACTTGCACTTGCTGAGCTTGGTAAACAATTGATAGTCATTGAGTGTCTTCAGCACCAATTGTAGATGACTCTCATGCTCCTCGGCATCTTTGGAATATACTAAGATGTCTTCCATGAAGACTACTATGAATAAGTCTAGAAACAACCGAAACACTATTCATGATATCCATAAAAGCCATTATGGTGTTAGCTAATCTGAAGTGGATCAATCTAAATTCATAAGGGCCATACCTATGAAAGATTGCTGTGGTATGTCACCCTCCTTAATTCTTTATTGTTGATATCCAAGCCTAAGATCAATCTTAGAAAACACTGCTGCTCCCTACAGTAGATCAAATAGATAATCTATCCTTGGCAATGGGTGCCTATTGTTTACAGTCACCTTATTCAATTCTCGGTAGTCAATGCACATCCTAAGGGCCTTATCTCTCTTTCTCATGAATAGTACTAGTGCTCTCCAAGGTAAAATGCTTGGCCTGATAACTCCTTTTCTCAACAACTCTTCTAGTTGACCATTTAGCTCTTTCAACTCTACTGGCACCATTTGGTAAGGTGTCCTGTGTAACGGAGCTACTCGTTTCTGTCTCAATCGAAAAATCGATTTCCCTAAAAGGGGGTAATCCTAACAATTCTAGACCTCCAAAAATTCCCTTACCACCGGTATATCCTTAATTTCCTTGGGCTCTTTCTCCTTAAGTACCAAGTGTACTAAATAAGTCTTAGCCCCATTTGCTAAGTCCTTCCTGGCTTGAAGTGAGGTAATCACCTCTGACATTGACCTCAGTTTGTTTCCATGGAAGAACATATCCTCCATTCTTGGCATGGAGAATGTCATTGTTCTCCATCGACAATCTATTCCAGTGAAATACATAAACAGCCACTCCATCCCTAAAATGACATTGATTCCAAACATGTTGAACACTATCAAATCTGCCTCCAAAGGAGTCCCATCTATCTCTAAATGACACTTTCTAATACCTTAATGCAGTACATTATCCATTTGTTGGGTAGTGCTATAGAGACTCCTTGACTCAATGGTTCTTCATGAAGACCAATCGTCCTAATGAATGTTGTAGACACTAAACATTGGGAAGCTCATGAGTGAAATAGTGTGCTCTCATAGAATTGTGATATCCTAACTCGCCCTGTATGATCAACCACTTATTCTACATGCCTATGAACATGATTAGCTAGTCATAAACTATAGTTCCTTACTTGTGATGACACCTACCTCCTAGGTCTCTAGGGCATCCTTGTATACTCGAGCTCCTCCTTTCACCAGAAATGTCCATGGAGATGAAATGAGGGGCAATTCTCCCTAACTCCATAAACCTATAGGCGTATTACTCTATTGTCATATTTTTTCTTGACCAAACATTCGTAAGTACTGATCATCAAATTTTTTCTTGAATATCACCCACGAGATTCCTTCCACGACTCCTAACTCCATGGTAATTAAGTGTCTCTCCTTGTAGCAAGTAACTTGCATACAGTAGCTTCTGATTCTTGATGCATCCGCACACTTTGAAAATCCTTTCAATGTCCATTATCCACCTCTCTACCATCATTGGACCCTTGTTACCAAAGAATCCTAGGTAGTGACGTGCCAAGAATCACTCGTACGTGCATCCCCTCTATTCTCCTCAGGGAGATTCTAACGACCGAACTTGCATATGATGGGCATATAGCTCGTGTTGCTGTTACAACACTTCCAAAATCCAATTTAACGCTATTGCTAGATCTTCATCTCTCTTATTGCTCAACGATCCTCCCTTCTAATTACTTGGGGGGTGCGACTGAGAGCCAGGTTGCTCTCCTCGCGAGGCTCTCGGTCGCACCATACTTAAATCCTGCCACATAATCCAAACCTATCACTTTCTATTCCATTGCTCTTTTATAAATATAGATAAAACCTAGGATACTAAAATTTCCAAGCTTAGAACATTAAAATCAACTCCTACATCTATGACACTGTCCTACGTAATTCATAGGTTCATCGAGAGTTGCGTGCAAGCTCACTCTAGTACCAAGTTGTGGCACCCAGTTAGTCATGCATCATCCAAATGGAAGTGCACATATGGTGTATAGACATAAGATTGCTAGGGAAAAGATAGAGGTTTAGTCAGTAAATTAGACCTTGCAGTACCAGAGTTTAAAATATATTTTAGAAATCAATACTGTCATTCCTCATAAACATTGACATGGAGTTATATACAGCCCAAAATGACATGTTCATCGTCTAATAGGTGGCAGACTGAATACAGTTGGTTACCCCTTACTACAAGAATAAGTACAACTCAAAATGATGCATGCCTCCTACGACAAAGACAACTCTCCATCTTTAGGGTTTGAGCAAGGTTAGCTCTTCCTCCTTAGGCATTACTCTTGGTTCTAACTGTGCATCAAAGTCTACGATTCCACTTGGTACAACTACCAACATAAAGACATTCATCACATAGATATTTGCCACACAATCATTTTGTCACCTAATGGTCAAACAGGGAAGTGCTGCACTTTCCTTTAACATCGGAAAAATCCCTTCTACTAACTCACTCAAAAATGAGCAGCACAAAGACTATCCCAAGTGCAGGAGGATGTCGCGTAATAATTAGGAATGAATTCGTAAATCATCTCTTCAGGGAAAGCTTACTTAAACTCAACTCGTTGAAAATGGTGAAAATCTTCACAAAGAAAAAATAAAAATGATGGTATGTGCAAATGATGGAAAAGGATACTAGTCATGGACTAGATTTATATTTTTAGATTTTGAGTGTCGGATTGAAAAGTAAAAGACTAATAGATTAAACTTAGAAATTAATAAAACTAAGTTAAGAATTAAACTAGATTAGAAATTAATTAACAAAACATGCACTGAAAATTGAAAAGCCCCAAAATCAATGTTCTAGGGTTCATCATTGTATTCAAATTACAAATTCTCAAAATTAAACCATAGCAATTATAATCACTATTAAAATGAAAGCTTAACGAAACGAGAAAAATAAATAACATGAACTAAATGAATAACAAATAAATTACTCAAACTTCTAATTCAAAAATCTCCAAAATAATCCATAAACATTAAAACTGAAATGAAATAACAAGTAGGGAATGAAAAGATCAAGCCAATTGAATTAAGATGAAAAGTTGAAGCGGTGGAGGAGGCTGGGATGCAGTAGCAATTGGACCCCTCAAGGAATTCTTCAATATGTTGTCGTGTGAGTGAATACTTCCGAAGAATTCGTGTTGCTGCGTGAATGATTGCTTGTGTGAATCCCCCTCTCCGGATCTGAGTGGAAATCCATGAAAAAATAAATTCTAAGTGTTCCTTCTAATCAAACAGTGTTTTCCTGGGCAAAAGTCGGCCATAAGATGTAAAAAATCATATATATACCCTAACGGCGGAATAAACCCTAGATCTGTAAAATACGATGTCCGCTCGAGTGTTCAACTCTATCTGAGTTCGCTCAAGCAGAGTGTCGAGCGAACATCGAGTGTTCCACTCTGCCTGACTTCGCTCGAGCGTGGACCAGATTCCACATTAGTCAACAGTTGATAAAATTTAAGCAAAAATTTATGCTTTTAATCAATTAAAATCACAACTTAGATTCATTCATTTTTCCATATAAAACCAATGATAAAATAATGAAAGAATTAAGATATATTGGTTTCAAAAGTATTAAACTATGCAATAACTCAGCTCAATCATCTATGCAATCAACATGGTGCAAGCCAACTTGCTTGTATCCCAACATAGGTCAACTCTCACCCAGAGATAACATGTTGCACTGAGGAATTTCTACTCGGCCAACCAACTCAAAGATACCAAAACATGATACGTCGGGAGATTCTGCATCTCGATTATTAGATGAGGCCAACACAATACTGCCTTACCCCAAACATTCACGGAGAATTCCTCTACCCATTTGAAACTAGTGGTGACATCTTGCAAGAATGAGGTCAAGGAACTTCGTCCTATCCCATGAAGATCGATGCATTGTACAGTTACTCACACATAGATATAGATATTCACATAGAGATTATGAATTAGTGAAAAATAACAAACACATTTAACGTCTCGGATAACAGGAAATGTGCATAAGATAAACCTAATGAATCAAAACATATTTATTCATGTCAAAAAGTGGAAGGTTACAAAAAATACAAATGCCTCTTACATACCACATTCACCCCACATTCCCAGTCCTATTTTAGAAGCTAACATACCCCACAGTGTCTGTGAAATCCCACATTTCCTTATGTTTTTAATTAGTTATTTATTAATTATTTCATTGGTTCCTTTATTTTAAATTTATTATTATTATTATTATTATTATTATTATTATTATTATTATTAAAGTATTTTATCCTTATCACTGCTTAAGTTGTATAATTTATTTTAATGAATTTTTTCTTGTTATTATTTACTGTCTATTATTTATTGGCTCTTAATTTTAAATTATTTTTATTGTTGGGTTTTACTATTTTATTTTACTTAGTTACCATACTTTTATGTTAAACAATTTTTTAATTCCTCACCATTAGATCAGATTGAAAACCTAAGATGAGGGATTAGAACCCCAAGTCCCTTTCTTTTTCCCCTTTTCGTCTCTTTGTCTCTCTCTCCTCCCTTCCCTTTAGCTCACCCTTTGGCCTCCCCCTCCCCTCACTCGATCTCCTCCCTCAAGGAGCCCAGCCATCTCCAACCACCACTACAGCGCTGCACCTCCACCACTTCACCGGTAACCTACCTCCGAATGGACCCAGCCCACGACACCTCTCCCTTTTCCTTTTTCTCTTCCCATATGCCCCTCGTGCAGCCCTCCCTCTCAATTTCCACCTTGCTACCGTGACCCAGCCATAGATCCGCCACCAGCAACCCACCACACAGACTCCTGCTAGCTTGCGACCTCATGCCAACCTCCACCCTCACGGCCTATCTCTCTTTTTTTCTTCACAACATTCGAGAAATCCATGTGGGTTTCTCCTCCATGCACCGCCGTGGTGCAGCCCCACACTACTACAACCTCGCAAAGGTCTTCCCAAACCCCTCCATGCTCAGCCTCTTCCAATTCTACCCCCTCCAGTTCAACCTCTCCCTTCTACAATTATGCCATACATTACCTCAACCCCCTTGCCACCGTATGCCTCCACCCCTAACCACCATGAGCCACCACCATCCATTCCACTGACCACCATAAGCCCCTCCATGCCCAACCATGACCTCCCCTTAGGTTCCCCTCCCAATTTCCAGTTTTGAGACCTACAACCACGCTTTAGAAACACTACTCTGCCACTGCTCCGCCACCTTTGGCGTCACCCTTGATCTTCCAGATTTTCATTCCATTGTTGTAAGTATTTTTTCAAAGAATTTATTGAGATTTAAATATATTTTTACACTAACTTATTTTTTGTAGTCTGTTTGGTTGTGATGAGCCTTGGGTCTGTGAAGTGTGGGTTTTATGGATTATGATTGTTATTGGAAGTGGGCCTTGGGCTAGATTGGAGGCTGGGTTTATTCGTGGAGTTGGATTATGATTGAAGTATTTTATCTTATGAGTGGTGTGCCATGACATCCATTATACTGTTGCATGCATTTTCGTGTCTTATGATTGAAAACTGGGATTTTGTGTTGAGAAAGCATTTTTGGGTGTGTGCGTATCACAACCCCAAACCGAGATGAAGCATTATCTTGGTGGAGTTCATCCGGTCACTCGAGAGCGTGTAAAACTGAGTAACGTCCCATGAGTTGTCGTCGGGTGACAACGGGATTAAACGAGATGGTAACGCTCTAGTGCCGACTTCGTAGCCCCACGGCTGGTGAGGGCTAGAAAATCTCCAATAATCTCCAAGCTTGTTTTGCCAACATAGCCATATTGAAAATATCTAGTTCCTTGAACCCCACCCCTCCCACAAATTTTGATTTGCACATTTTCTTCCAGCTTAGCCAATGTACCTTTCTCTCCTCATTCTTTTGACCCCACCAATATCTGGCCATCATACTCTCTATTTCAGAACAAAGTTTTGTTGGAAATCTGAAACAACTCATAGCATAAGATGGGATTGCCAAAGCTACTGCTTTTAGAAGGACTTCCCTTCCCCTTAAGAAAACATGTTCCCTTTCCACCCTTGCAATTTGAGCCAAACTCCGTGCTTGATCCCTGCAAGTGCCCTTGATTTTGACCTACCTATCACTAGAGGCAGGCCAAGATTCTTATCATATTGCTGCACTTGAGACGAGCTCCATAAGTTCATAATAGCCTGCTTGTTATTCTGTTCCACATTGGCACTGAAAACCATTGCATTTTTCTCTCTATTTAACTGTTGGCCTGAAGCAACATCATACTACTTTAACAAAGCTTGCAATCTTACATTTCTATGCACATTGGTAGCACAAAAAATTAAGCTATCATCTGCAAATAGCAGGTGATTTAGCTTAGGAGCCCCACAAAAAATCTGTATGCCAGAAACATACTTAGTTCTTTTAGCCTCTCTCAATAGACTAATCAACTCTTTAGTACACAAGAGAAAGAGGTAAGAAGAAAAAGGGTTTCCTTGCCTTAAACCTATTGAGAGAACAATAAAACCAGTAGGAGAGCCATTAATCAAAACTGAGAATGAAAGGTTTCTAACACACATCATCACAAGCTGAATTATACTCTCATGGAAGCCCCGTTTGCTTATAACAGATTCAAGAAAATGCCATTGTACCCTATCATAGGCTTTACTCATGTCAAGCTTTATGGACATAAAGCCTTTCTTTCCTTTCTTCTTCCTCTTAGGCCATGAGGACATTATCTGTGATGAGTCTTCCAAGTAAGAAAGAAGATTGAGAATCTGAGATGACCATTGGTAATACTTGCTTAATTCTATTAGCAATAACCTTAGAAATTAGCTTATATATGACATTACATAAACTAATAGGTCTAAGGTCATTAACTGTTTGGGGACACTTCTTCTTAGCAACCAAGGTGATGAAAGTATGATTAATAGTTTGGAGAATTTCACAATGTTCAAAGCATGTAAGACAGCAAAAGTTATGGAAGTACCAATGTCAAGCTAGAATTTCTAAAAAAGGAGAGGTGGCATACCATCAAACCCTAGTGCTTTATTGGGATGCATCTCTTTCAAACCTTGGAGGACTTCCACAGCTGTGTATTGTCTAATAAGATCAAAATTCATCTCAGGTGAGACCTTCCTCTCCATTTTGTCAAGAATAACCTCCTGATTTCGAGATCATACAGAAGTAAACAATGAAGTGAAGGGGTTAACAATTAGCTTGTCACAATCCTCCCCTTCCTTCCAACAACCTCCTGCATCCATAAGCTTTGATAAATAATTCTTCTTCTTTCTTTGAGATGCTTTAGCATGGAAATATTTTGTATTTTGGTTCCTTTCAGCTAACCATAAAGCCCTTGATCTTCGATTCCACATAATCTCCTCTCTATCCATCCATTTCTGAACCTCATCTGTTACTATACCAATCTCCCAGGTATTTATTGTTGTCAGGTCTTTACTTTGTTCCAGAGAGAGTTTAATCCTAGCCTCTTTCAGCTTGACCTGTACTTTGCCAAAGTGGGACTTATTCCACCTTTGTAATTTGCTACTACAACCAGAAATGCAATCCATAACACCCTGCATACCGCTTGAAGAGGCAGTAGTGAGCCACTCATGTTGAACTATTCTTGAACATTCCACTTCTCCAAGCCACATTGGCTCAAATCTGAAAGGTTTAGAACCTCTCCCTCTTAACTGTGCATCTTCTAACTCAATCCATAAAGGGAGATTATCAGAATAAGAGATAGAGCCATGTGTGACTAAGGCGCTATTAAATAGATTACACCAAGCATTATTACCAAGGAACCTATCCAGCCTCTCAAAGACTTGAGCCGCATCCTGTCTTCCATTGCACCAAGTATATTTTGGACCACAAAAACCAAGGTCCTTTAACTCACAGTCTAGAAACATTTGTTGAAAATCAAGCATTTGCTGTTGTGGTAGAACTCTTCCCCACCATTTCTCATGTATTGTTAAAATCTCATTGAAGTCCCCAAATACTAACCAAGCCTCCTCAAGATTCCTCTTCAAACTTCTTAACAAATTCCAAGTATCCATACGTCTCACAGTATCAGGTTGGCCATAGATACCTGTCAAGTACCAATTGCTTGAGTTTTCAGTTACTATAGCATCAATATGCGAAGCTGAGTAACTCAAAATGGACAATGGCACTTCCTTCTTCCATAACAATGCAAGGTCCCCACTTCTACCCATAACATCAACTGTTAAGCAACAATTAAACTTTAATCTAACTCTACAGAAATCCATCTTTGCAGCATTGAGTTTTGCCTCTTGTAAAAACAAAACATCGAGATCTTCTCTTTTGATTAGGTCAGAAAGAGTACGAATACCACAAGGGTTCCCAAGCCCTCATGTATTCCAACTTAGGACCTTCATTGAGCTCAGTGGAGCTGTGCACCAGCCACCACCAAAACCTGTGAAATGGATTCCTCATTCCCATTATGGAGTTTCTAGCCCAGGAAATCATAATGGACCTTCTGTAACCATCATAACCAAGACAAAATAGTGGCCTAAGAGCTACAAAATATGGTTACCCTATTTTAACATCACAAACAAATAAGATGATTTAGTTTGGTCAGACCACAACTGTAGACCAACAAACGTGGCTAAAAAGATTAGGGAACAATCTAAGTTACATGTTATGCTTCCTCATGAGCATCTTCCTGAATTGAGATAAGAATGAACTGTGAGTGTCGATCCTTTAGAGGTCCAAATAGAGAGGCACATATGCACACATTGAATAGCATGTCAGACAAGAGAACATAGGAATCTATATATTATGGTTCTAAACTAAAATATATATATATATATATAAAGGTAGAAAAGGGAAGGAAAAAAATGCCTAGCCCATGCAAGCATGAAGGATAGTAAAAGCGCTTGCCTCACCAGCGAGCACTAAGAAGGGCCAATGTGCTCGGCTCGAGCACCACGAAGAGCAAGTGTGCTTGTGTCCCACGAAAGGATCCAAGCAAGCACCATGAGATGTAAGAGTGCTCATCCTGGATGTGCTCCAGGGATAAAAGTCGTTGACCCATTGACGAGTACTAAAGAGAGCAAAAGTGGTTGGCCTTCGAGGCGAGCACAATGGAAAAATAAAGTGCTCATCTGCAACTCGTAAACTTATAACATAATATACACTAAAGATAACTATCTATATATTTTTGTTGTGTACTTGTGTGGTCTACATCATAAAGTGTTAGGTTGTGTAGTTTAGAAGCTACTCTCCATTATGTCCCAAAAAAGTTACCATCACTGAGCTAGTGCCATCAATGAAGTCAACTTTAGCGCAACAACTATAGTAAACAAAATTAAAAACTTAATTTGTTATATCTTTTAAAGCCCATAATGCAAACTTGTCGAGCCTTGTATACGTGGTGTCATATTCATGGCCTATACCTTGATAACATTTTTTGCAAGCCACAAAAAAATATAAGTTTTGGTGCAAAGTTTTCAAAGAGAATGTTGCTTTTATACAAAAATATGTTCGTTGTATTAATTGAAATAGATAAGTCACATGTAAACTGCTCCAAACAATCTTTTCATTGTTGAGATCTGTGTTGGATTGCATGAGGAAACTGGTCTAGGAGCAAAAAATTTGAGAAACAGAGAGTTCGCTCAACTGTTGCTCGACAATGGGCTCGAGCGAAGCTCAACCCATGAGTTCACTCAAGTTGAGCTCGACAATGAGCTCAAGCAAAGATCAACCCGTGAATTCGCTCAAGTCTCGCTCAACATTAGGCTCGAGCTAAACACGAACTCTAGTGTTCGTTCGAGCTACGCTCGACACACCTCTCGAGCCAATGTTCATTGACTGTTCGTTCGAGGAGCTCTCAACATGCCGCTCAAGCAAATGACTTGTTTTTAGGCCAGTTAGGGTTTCCAGCATCGTTTCAGAGGCGAAGGAGTTTTAGCACAAAAAAATAAACAACAATAGTTGAAGAAGTCTTTTTTTCTTTTTCTTTTTTTGAAGAGAAGTTGAAGAAGTCTTAGAGATAGGATCAAGAACCCCTAAGTGGGCACTAGATGTGAACAAGTTTTTGTCTATCAAGGAACTTCTAGGTGAGAAATGGGAGGCATGAAAGGTGAAAAATAAAGTTTTTTCAATTCACCCTTATAAATGGGGTATAATATAAAAGTGGTTTCTCTAGACCCCTCTTGAGATGCATGTGACGCCCCCAAATTCCGCTTGGGATTAAACGGACATTTGAAGCGTCGAGACATGCAACACAAGGTTACCTGCCCCCGTTCATGACATATAAGATGCAATGTTCCTAACATGCATCTAACATTATGCAATATTCGCAGCGGATAATCTTTTTCTTTAGCAATACTATGCACCAACTAAATATATCCCAAATACTTGAAACATAATTCATACATAAAGGCATACTAAAAAGCCGTGATCACCACACTAGTCTAAAATGGTTGTGATCAAAAGAATAATTGAGATACAACTTCAAAAGTATAAGTATTAACCTAAGTTAAATACTATACCATCATCAACATCGCACCGTGGCCTAGTCGACCGTATTCAGTTGGTCAGATTCCAATTCTCCTTTGGGTCCTGTAACAAGATCTACCATTCGGGGGGAATGGTAGTTGGGACTACCACAGTGAGATTTGATTACAAATCTCAGTAAGTTAACATAAAACTTATACACAGGTTAAAAATGCATGCATGGCAGTAAAAGCATAAATGCATAATTATAGTCATACATAAACATAGTATAACTTGACATATAGCATGACTTAACCAGAACTTAAGCGTGAACTGAACTTGACTTAACATGGCATGAACTTAAGCTTAAAACATAACATGAACAATCAACATAACATGAACGTGAAACATAACATGGACATGAACATAACATAACATGAACGTGAGCTTGAACGTATCATAAACGTGAACATAACATGATGTGAACATGAACTTGGAACATAACATGAACATGAACATAACATGTACGTGAGCATAACATAACATGAACTTGATCTGAAACTTGACTTAACATAAACTTGGAATCTTATTTAATTGTCTTGATTAATAACGTGCATTAATACGTACTCCACAGTTGTTGTGGCCCCACGTATTCAAGTAACATAAAACATAATACGTACTCCACAGTTGTTGTGGCCCCACGTATTCTACATGTCACAATTGCTGTGTCTCATGTAGTGTATGCTCCACAGTTGTTGTGGCCCCATACTTCATGCTCCACAGTTGTTGTGGCCCCATGAATTCACATAACATAAAATATAATACGTACTCCACAGTTGTTGTGGCCCCACGTATTCTACATGTCACAATTGCTGTGTCTCATGTAGTGTATGCTCCACAGTTGTTGTGGCCCCATACTTCATGTAACATAAAATATAATACGTACTCCACAGTTGTTGTGGCCCCACGCATTATAAGTAACATAAATATAATACGTACTCCACAGTTGTTGTGGCCCCACGCATTATAAGTAACATAACATTAAATATAATACGTACTCCACAGTTGTTGTGGCCCCACGCATTATAAATAACATAAAATATAATACGTACTCCACAGTTGTTGTGGCCCCACGCATTATAAATAACATAAAATATAATACGTACTCCACAGTTGTTGTGGCCCCACGCATTATAAATAACATAAAATATAATACGTACTCCACAGTTGTTGTGGCCCCACGCATTATAAATAACATAACATAAATATAATACGTACTCCACAGTTGTTGTGGCCCCACGCATTATAAGTAACATAAATATAATACGTACTCCACAGTTGTTGTGGCCCCACGCATTATAAGTAACATAAAATATAATACGTACTCCACAGTTGTTGTGGCCCCACGCATTATAAATAACATAAAATATAATACGTACTCCACAGTTGTTGTGGCCCCACGCATTATAAATAACATAAATATAATACGTACTCCACAGTTGTTGTGGCCCCACGCATTATTATAACATAACATGTCTTATCTTTCTTAATGCATGTGATATTATTTAATATCATATACTTTTCTAACATGGCGTATACTTGTAAATGGCATAATATGATTTAATCATAAACATTTCATGGCATACATGTATCATATGGCATACTTAACATGGCATACTTATAACATACATCATTGTATGGCAGAAAAGATTATTTAACAGATAATTATTCATGAGAGATTAAATCATACGTAACAGATAAACATGTAATGACATAGCATGACATGGCATATACGATAACATACATACATAAATTGTAGTTCTCTTACCCATCACACATACACAATAAACTGATAGTAAGTTAGAGGCTAACTTACCTCGATCGTCGCGTTCTATGAGAATAGAGCGCGAGACACGAGGAACTGCACAACAGCTGGAAGAGGAACACTCGAGTCCTTAAGATTTTCACTTCTGAACTCAATTGCCATATTGTAAGCACTTGCAACACCACGGCCAACTTGAGGTTTCACTATACTCGGAAGAGATAAATTGACTTCAGAAAGCCTTTGCACTAAAACAAGTTCATTAAAATTATCAATAACAACCAAACAAACAACTCATTTCTCAATCCATATACTCTTAGCCATAGTCAACCACAAGATGACACCAGTCATCCCGGACTATAATCCATATCATCACTGCTTCGGGACACTGTCATACAGTTTCCCAACATTACACCATACGCTCCACACTTCTCTGCTACGCCATTCAACCCTTCGTGACACGCCATCCGATGTATCACGACTTAATACAGAGTACACTCACGTGAACTCTCTTCCATCCACACTACAATACCCATCACTGCGATACACGTCTCACGGTGCATCGCTACGCGACACGGAGTACGCGCTACGCGTACTTCCTTCGCTACAACTCTCATCAACACGATGCACATCACACGATGCATCGCCATACAACACGGAGTACACTACATGCGTACTCCCTTCCTTCTACGACACACATCACTACAGTGCACGTCGCGCGGCGCGTCGCTGCATTACACAGAATACGCTACACGCGTATTCTCTTCACACAACCCGCCGTATCACATCTACGGCATCCATCTCACGCCTATACTTCACAGCACAGTCCACAAAATACACAATCAAACGCAACACTTCACAACCACACTTCGCTTCACAACTACGCAACGAATTCCACAAATACAACTACACAATCCACAAACCAACCAACTATTTTAAACGTAAAATAACTAGAGATAGAAGGTTATACCATCGACGGGATAACCCGTGCGTCGCTCGTTGTTCGTCACGAACATGCGTCGGAGGAACTTACGTGGCGGCGTACGGTGGTTGTCCACCACATAAAGTGGTAGTTTGGGCTTGAGAAAGGCTAGGCGTGGTCTTGGAAGACTCATGATTTTACAGCTGTCGGTGAAGAACAAAATACGTGATTTACGGAAAAGATAATCTATACGCGTAATTCCAGATGAGGGTAAAGACGAGAGAGATGTGATTGCTGTCGGGAAATAATCCAAAACTGATAATTTTAGCGGGCTGTTACAATGCATCTAGCTAGAAGAAGCTCAATAGTAACGGCAAAAATACACGTAGGAGAATGCTAGAATCACTTAGGTAGAAGAGCTCTAGTGAGAAAAGTCATGAGAGCAGGCTATTACTAGTCGTGCGCCCTCATGGATATGGAAGAATTTGTTAGGAAATGTGTGAAGTGTCAGCTACACGCACCTGTACCCTGTTGCCCTCCTGAAGAGCTAATTATGTTGCCACGACCTTTCACGCAATGGGGGGTCGACATCATTGGACCTAAGCCCTAGGTAAAATGAGTACGAATTATTTCACAAAATGTGTAGAAGTAGAGACCTTGCCAACATTCACAATTAATAGCATTACAAAATTCTAATGGAAAGTTGTTGTATGCTGATTCAGTATACCACAAAGCATCATTTTCAGACAATAGGGGAAAATTCAATTTTGGCCATTACCCCAATTAGTGTATCGAACTTGGAATAAAAGTCAAATACTCCTCCCCAAGGCATCACCAAGCCAATAGACAATTTGAGGCGACCAACAAAACATTATTGGGTATCCCTAAAGAAGAAACTGGTGAACAAAATGGGAGTTTGGGCCAAAGGATTTCCAAGGGTCTTTGGGTGTATAGAACAACCACCAAAACTCCAACGGGACAAACCTCTTTCTCCCTAAGTTACGAAAGCGAAGTAGTGGTATTTGTAGAAATTGGAGTGCCAAATTATAGAGTCTAGCACTTCAACGAAAACATAACCAAAGGTTGGAAGAGAACCTCGACCTATTTGAAGAAATGAGAGAAAGTGCAGAAGTTAAGACGTCGGCTAACAACAGAAAGGCAGAGCATTACTTCAATAGAAGGATCAAGCCCCGATCATTCAAAGTAGGGGACTTAGTTCTAATGGAAACAGGGACAACTATGTAGGAAGAACCATATGTGGTCATTTAAAGCTCGGCCTCCGGTGGAAAGGACCATATGTAGTCACAACCTGTCACAAATTAGTGTCATACCAACTTAAGGATGCAGAAAGGAATGAGCTACCTCATCCGTGGAATGCCGGACATCTTATAAAGTATTTCATTCGAAGTCATTTATGAAATATTGCCAGTGCAATAAAGATATCTCCTTACCCAATGTTAACTCTCATGCCACTAATTAAAGGAGGATGTCACTTCCTAAAGTGCATCACTCCTCGCCAATTAATGTTGTCGAGCACATCTTTCACCCAACGTCAATGTTGAGTGTCCTAACACTCATATCTAGCTATTAAATGAGGATGCCACTTCCTTAAGTGCATCACACCTCGCCAACTAGTGGGCCGAGAACATCTCCCACCAACATCAAAGCCAAGTGTCCTAACACCCGCATATGATGATTAAAGGAGGATGGCACTTTCTTAAGTGCATCACTCCTTGCCAATTAGTGTGGTCAAGTACATCTCCCATCTAGAATCAAAGCCGAGTATTCTCACACTCAAATCTAGCGATTAAAGGAGAATGTCAATTCCTTAACTACGTCACCCATCACTAACTAGTGTGGTTGAGTACATCTCTATTCTAGCATCAAAAGCTGAAGTGTCCTAACATTCACATTCGGCTATTGAAGGAGGATGTCATTTTCTTAAGTGCATCACTCCTCGCCAACTAGTATGGTCAAGCACATCTCTCGCCTAACATTAGAACTGAGGGCCCTAATACTCGCACTCATCGATCAAATGGAATATCCATTTATACAGGTATAACCGGTTCTTTTCTTATTCATGGCAACTAACAAAGTCCAAGTAGATTCAACAAGCAAAATCTAAACCAAAGTGAGCAAAATATAGATTACAAAAAGTAAACAAAAGTTGTCCAAAAGAATAATACAATCACAAGTATAACAAAAAAAAAAAACCTAAGGGTTGTAGGATGGAGGTGGCAAGACCTTAGGCATCACATCTCTACCCAATGAGGCAAGGACTTGGAAAGCGGTACAACTTGGATGAATGGTCTTAAGTTCCAAGGTCTTTAAATCTATATGAGGATGCTCCAGTAGGTGGTCCCTCAACTCCTACAAACAAAGTTTGTAACCAAGCTCCCAAGCTCTGTTTTCGATGCCCTTAGTCACTTGGTCACCGTAAGCTATAGAGAAAGCAAACGACCTCCTCCCTGGAAGCACTTAGTTCGGCTTCTAACTCAACAACTTGCTACTTCAAGGAGGTTAATTTCAGCCTCAAGGTCTCTGTGACATTGCTAAGCTGCAAAAAAACATTGGTTATGCTCCTTGAGCTCCTTATTTGCCTCCTCAAATCGAGCCTCTATCTGGGCATCTCTCCACTAGCACATTCAAAGTCTAAGCTGAGTGCCCAACAGGAATCCTCTACCTGAATAGTCAATACAGCCCTACTTAGACTCCTCCAATTCTTGGTCTAAATGATAGAGCCTTCCTCGCCCAGTGTTGCATTCCTCCTCCAACACTTTAGCCTCAAAGTAGCACCACGACACCTCTTCTCGGGACTTCTCCAAATCCCAGTGAAGATCCACCACATCGTCCCAAAAGACAACAATTTTGTCCTCCAATGTATGGGAATAGGATTCCAAATGAGACTAAGCCACCTCCAACTCATTCCTCTCAACCTACACCTTAGAAACAACCCAATGGGCCCTATCGGCAAAGGCTCACAGGGAATGAACCTCATTCTTCAAATAAGCATAGTGATCAACGATCTAACTGGCAAGCGGATCGACCCCCTGGGATATAAAGACAATTAGGTTATGAACTTATGAGATGGAGAGAAAAGGGAGCTTAAAGACTACAAGAGAGGGACTTCTCGTGGATAAGAAGTCCCTATGCTTGCGTGCAATTTAACAAACTGAATCTCCCATATAATCGTTAGTTTGTGGAATGGATCCCAAGGGATGAGATCCAAAAGGGCCAAGCAACCCCCGAACAAGGATCACTAGCACAAATAGAATTAGGAGGTGAATATGTCAAGGGAGGTAGTGACAAGGGTAGCACTGGCCAAAACCGTAAACCAACCCTCCTTGAGCCACTCAGGATTGCCTGAAGAAAGGACTTGGGCTAAAGTCCCTTCCAGGTTGGCGAACAAAGAACTACTCCTATAAGTAGCGAGGTACTAAAAGGAGAGGAAGGAATAGAAAGCCGACCCCAGCTAAGTTCAGTACTAGCTGGATCATCACGAGATAATCCCCAAGGATTAAGTGAGAAGCTGGGAGTTTCCCCAACAAAACTGTGGAAGGAATGGATTGTGGGGTACCGACCCCAAATTAACTAAAACAACATCCCTTGTCAATCTCACATGGTCCAGCATGGCCTCTTGGTAACAACGACATCCCCTTGAAGTCCTCAACGGGCATCTCAGGAAAGGGAACTTGGAAAACATCTAGTAAAGTGTAACAGCCCGCTAAAATTATCAGTTTTGGATTCTTTCCCGACAGCAATCACATCTCTCTCGTCTTAACCCTCTATCTTTAGTTATTTATGTTTAACATAGTTGATTTGGTTGGCTGTAGACTGTGTAGTTAGTGTTTGTGGAGTTCGCTGCGTAGTTGTGAAACGAAGTGTGGTTGTGAAGTGTTAGGCTTGATTTTGTAGTTTTGTGGACTGTGCTGTGAAGTATAGGCGTGAGATGGATGCCGTAGATGTGATACGGCGGGTTGTGTGAAGAGAATACGCGTGTAGCGTATTCTGTGTAATGCAGCGACGCGCCGCGCGACGTGCGCTGTAGTGATGTGGGTCGTAGAAGGAAGGGAGTACGCATGTAGTGTACTCCGTGTGTATGGCGATGCATCGTGTGATGTGCATCGTGTTGATGAGGTTGTAGCGAAGGAAGTACGCGTAGCGCGTACTCCGTGTCGCGTAGCGATGCACCGTGAGACGTGTATCGCAGTGATGGGTTTTGTAGTGTGAATGGAAGAGAGTTCACGTGAGTGTACTCTGTACTAAGTCGTGATACACCGGATGGCGTGTCACGAAGGGTTGGATGGCGTAGCAGAGAAGTGTGGAGCGTATGGTGTAGTGTTGGGAAACTGTATGACAGTGTCCCGAACAGTGATGATATGGATTATAGTCCGGGGTGATGGTGTCATCTTGTGGTTGACTATGGCTAAGAGTATATGGATTGAGAAATGAGTTGTTTGTTTGGTTGTTATTGATAATTTTAATGAACTTGTTTTAGTGCAAAGGCTTTCTGAAGTCAATTATCTCTTCCGAGTATAGTGAAACCTCAAGTTGGCCGTGGTGTTGCAAGTGCTTACAATATGGCAATTGAGTTCAGAAGTGAAAATCTTAAGGACTTGAGTGTTCCTCTTCCAGCTGTTGTGCAGTTCCTCGTGTTTCGCGCTCTATTCTCATAGAACGCGACGATCGAGGTAAGTTAGCCTCTAACTTACTATCAGTTTATTGTGTATGTGTGATGGGTAAGAGAACTACAATTTATGTATGTATGTTATCGTATATGCCATGTCATGCTATGTCATTACATGTTTATCTGCTACGTATGATTTAATCTCTCATGAATAATTATCTGTTACATAATCTTTTCTGTCATACAATGATGTATGTTATAAGTATGCCATGTTATAGTACGTGGCCCACGTGGACTTTATGTATAAGTGGCAACTGTGAGTCGTATTATATTTAGTTACATAATGCGTGGGCCACAACACTGTGGAGTACGATTATATTTTATGTCTTATAGCGTGGGGCCACAACAACTGTGATACGTATTATATTATGTACGTGGCAACAACTGTGGAGTACGTATTATATTTATGTTACTTATAATGCGTGGGGCCACAACAACTGTGGAGTACGTATTATAAGTTATATAAGAATAGTACGTATTTTATGATAATGCGTGGGGCCACAACAACTGTGGAGTACGTATTATATTTATGTTATTATAATGCGTGGGGCCACAACAACTGTGGAGTACTGTATTATATTTTATGTTACTTATAATGCGTGGGGCCACAACAACTGTGGAGTACGTATTATATTTTATGTTACTTATAATGCGTGGGGCCACAACAACTGTGGAGTACGTATTATATTTATGTTACTTATAATGCGTGGGGCCACAACAACTGTGGAGTACGTATTATATTTTATGTTACTGTATAATGCGTGGGGCCACAACAACTGTGGAGTACGTATTATATTTTATGTTACATCAAAGTATGGGGCCACAACAACTGTGGAGCATACACTACATGAGACACAGCAATTGTGACATGTAGAATACGTGGGGCCACAACAACTGTGGAGTACGTATTATATTTTATGTTATGTGTATTCATGGGGCCACAACAACTGTGGAGCATACACTACATGAGACACAGCAATTGTGACATGTAGAATACGTGGGGCCACAACAACTGTGGAGTACGTATTATGTTTTATGTTACTTGAATACGTGGGGCCACAACAACTGTGGTACGTATATGTTATGTATGAATACGTGGGGCCACAACAACTGTGGAGTACGTATTAATGCACGTTATTAATCAAGACAATTGAATAATATTCCAAGTTTATGTTAAGTCAGTAGTAAATCATGTAAGTCAAGTTTTAGATCAAGTCATGTTATTTATGCTCACGTAATGTTATGTTCATGTCATGTTATGTTCAAGTTTATGTTCATTTTAAGTTCTTATTTATGTTATGCATGTTTAGTTATGCTATTTCAAGTCCATGTTATGTTTCACGTTCATGTTATGTTGTTTGTTCATGTTATGTTTTAAGCTTAAGTTTATGCCATGTTAAGTCAAGTTCAGTTCACGTTTAAGTTCTGGTTAAGTCATGCTATATGTCAAGTTATGACTATATACTTATGCATTTATGCTTTTACTGCCATGCATGCATTTTTAACCTGTGTGTGAGTTTTATGTTAACTTACTGAGATTTGTAATCAAATCTCACTGTGGTAGTCCCAACTACCATTCCCCCCGAATGGTAGATCTTGTTACAGGACCCAAAGGAGAATTGGAATCTGACCAACTGAATACGGTCGACTAGGCCACGGTGCGATGTTGATGATGGTATAGTATTTAACTTAGGTTAATACTTGTACTTTTGGATTTGTATCTCAAGTATTCTTTTGATCACAACCATTTTAGACTAGTGTGGTGATCACGGCTTTTTAGTATGCCTTTATGTATGAAATATGTTTCAAGTATTTGGGATATTTTAGTTTGGTGCATAGTATTGCTAAAGAAAAAAATTATCCGCTGCGAATATTGCATAATGCTAGATGCATGTTAGGAACATTGCATCTTATATGTCATGAACGGGGGCAGGTAACCTTGTGTTGCATGTCTCGACGCTTCAAATGTCCGTTCAATCCCAAGCGGAATTTGGGGGCGTCACATAAAGACTCATTAAACATAGAGTGTCGTACCACGTCAATATCCACCTCTTTTTGATCAAGGGTCTCAACCAGGTATTCAAGAGTTGACAGGGGCTAATGAACTTGTCGTCGATCACCAGGCGAGAAGGACGTGCACACCCGAGAAGGCTTAGAAACACTGGGAGGGTTAAGTCCAAGGGATTTGGCATCTAATATCACGGCTAGGTCAGCCTCCACCTGACCCAGGATCTCTTCCAAGCTATCAAAGGCCGGTGAAGTTGGGTGAATAGGTCCATTGCCACCTGACGGAGATAAAGCCCGCTGCTACTGCTCAAAGTTTCTTGAAGGCATGGAATCCTCACAATCAGATCATGATCCACAACAGGATTCACTTGCACCGTGAACCATTTTGCTATCACTACAAGAGAAATAGGTTTTTGTGACCAAAATGATTATTTCTAACGAAAACGAGTACGTTTTTGTTAGAAATAGTCCTTTGATCACAGAATTTTGGTCACAAAAACAAGTTTCTCTTGTAGTGTATCCGAGCAAGGTTTCTTCCCTTTCTACTCCAATGGAACAGGATTGCTTCTTTTTCTGTCCATGAGGAACAGATGGCCGACTCAAAAATTTTGACCCACAACATGGGAACAATTCAAGAACACTAAAAATCAGTCAATGTTCACCCAAGTAAGAAGAACATCAGACCAAACAACCTCAAAATTTTGTTCAATCCAAGCACAAATAAGTTCCGAGCATGCTTTCTCCTAGTTGGAAAGTGCCACACTGATTTCACAATTGTTGAGGACGACGCTGCACTATGAAGCCCCCAAACTCCCGCTTGGGATGTAACGGAGACTCAGAGCATCTAGACATGCTACACATGGCTTCACATTCCCGTTTATGACAGTTAATATGCAATGTATCCTAGTATGCAACTAGTGACTTATAAAAAACTTATGCCAAAATGAAGTAAACATCCCAATAATATTAATAACCATCATAAGTTCAAACTTAAGGATAGCATTTCCTTAATGCAAGAACATGCAGTCAGATCAACTCTTTCATACGCTTTAAAGTATGTAGAGTCAATGATATAAATATTAAAATTAAATCTAGCCTTCGCTCAAGATCTGGCTTTTCTTCAACCATCTGCATCCAACGATCCATCATGTTTGTCCTCTACCGGTCCTGAAACAACTTCTACCATTCCACAGGAATGGTAGTGGGTCCACAAGGCTAACATTTAATTGAAATTTCAATAAGTTAAACAACCAATTGGCATAGAGATAAGTTAAGCATGATAAATGATGAACATGAGATAAATGCTATGCACAAGGAAAAAAAATCCGTATTATTCTTTCATCTAGTTTTCTCAAAAATCTTGCAAGTTGTAAGAAAAATTTTAATGCGCATTTTCTATAGAGTACATTTTTCAATTATTTCATAACATTTTATTATTATTAAAGTCATTATTAACAATAACATCATAACACATAGTATCATCACAGCTCCTCATTATGCACTGTGAGTACCTGTTGGTGATCGTAGTACAACTCATATTGAAACTACGTTGTCTGCAGACTCGTTCTCAATGCATTTGTAATATAACATATCATCGTAACATCATAACATATGCACCCACCAGTCTTAGGTGCCATAATTACTTTGCTTCATTATTCTTTAAAAAGAATCCATTCAAAGCCATTTGTTGGTTTTGTATCAACATAGGGGTTACCATTCCATTTTTACTCACTCCAGAGTAGACAGAGGAGTTCCACTAGGATAATTCCTCATCCTAGCTTCTAGGGTCATGACAAAATTTAATCTTTTTATGCTATGCTTGAAAATATTTTTCGTGACATGTGCTTGTGAAGTATGCTTTATGTGAAAATGACAATTTCATGTAATATGCTAAAATGGTGAAAATTACAAATTTCATGTAATCAAATACTCAATGCATCACATAACAAAATGTTTCATGCTCAAAATGACATTTATAATGAATGTGGCATTTATACATAAATCATAAATGAATTATTTAAGAGAAGTTAGAGGTTAATTTACAAACTTTCCGAAGGTTTTAGAGAATTGGTGCGGGTGTAATCAAATTTATTCTAAGTTAGGAATTGCACTACTAAGAAAGACGTTCATAATCAAACGGGTTCAAAAATTAAAAATTATAAAACTGCCCCTATACTTTCCCAAAATTGCCACTAATGCTCTAAATTTTTACTATATGCAATTTGGCCCCAAATCTCACAAAATTTCACAAGCTTTATATTTTATATGTTCTAAAATCATCTATTCCCTTGCAATTGCAAGAATTAAATTACAACTATGCCAAAATCAACCAATCTGTGGCATGCATCTATATGAGCCTATATGCAATTTCAACTCTATAACCTTTTTGGACCCATGCTTGCTCAAATTTTGTCGAGTGGCAACCATTAATATAACCTTAGGGACAAGTTTATAACTTAGATTCAGGTCATATGAATTCATCCCAGCACTTAGGTTTGATTAAAGCCAATCATACTAAACAATCAAGTAAGTATATGCATTATGTTTCTAGCTTGTCAAAGAGATGTTTAAAACTTAAATCATGCATTTTCATTCTTATCTCAATCACAAGGATTTTCTAAATTTTGATTACTCAAGCTTAGGAAATTTAATCAAAACTTCAAAAAAAAAAAACTTTAATCAAGTGAAACCGACACATGTCAATAATCAACACAAAATATGGATTTATAACCTATCATGGCATGCTTTCTACTTCAAATTTAAACCTTCAAAAATTATTTCAAGATATTAGTGCATCATACAAAATCATATCAAGACATTCCATGGCTAAAAATTCAACCCAAAACAAATTATTCAATCCATACTCCAAACTTGACTCGATTTGCATCTTGCATGTAAAACCCCATCTAAACTCAATTAAATACCCATTCCCATGCCATAACTCAAAGCCTAATATGCTAACTTAACACCCAAAAAGAGGTAAGGTAAGAACACTTACAAAAATTCATGGCCCTTGAGCTCCAAGAACAACTCACTTCAAGACCACTCTCACAACATACTCAGCTTCAACTCTTTTCTCCCACAAGAATGGGGTATTATAGGGTTCAATAGAGGGTGGAAGTGGGCGGTGGAGGTGATGAGTGCAAAATTCAAGATTGTGTTATCCTTGGTTAGGTGAATGGTGTTATTCTCTTCATGATTTCTTCAAGGCCAAGTGGTGCAATGAGTCTATGGGTGTAGGGGCTTGCTTGGTTCAGAAAATAAAATAAAAATCAAAAGATTTCAAGGTGAAGTCATGCTAGAAGCCGAAACGTAGGGTTCTTCCAAGCTAGCTAGTTTTTTCATCACCTATTTGTCTCATCCTTATGGCTTTGTTTTGCAGGTATGATGACTTCATTTGGTAGCTTTTAAGGTGTGGAAAGGAGACTTGATTGACTATGAAGTGATCCATTATGTGCAGAAAATAAAAGGAAAGCAAAATAAGGATGGTAGCCAAGTGACATGAGCAAATCCTCTCCTGTTCCCAACTGGTTTGGCTTTTCTTTGGGGGGATAATTGGACAAACATGTAATTGAGTGCCTTGGAGGGTAGTGGTGGTTGCATGTGGAGGTGGCTCTTTGAAGAGCAGAAAATCCTTGAAGGGTTGAAGGCTTTTGATGGGGTTCCAACAATACTTCCTAGGGGAAATAATTGGGTTTTGGCTTTTGTTTCTTAGAATTATTTTGCCCCCTTGCTAGGTCTGGTCCTTAGGTGATGTGGATAGGTATGAATGGTGAAATTACCCATTGAAAATATGGTGTAAGTGGTGTGGGTTTGGGGCTAGTTTGATGAAGTGGGCATGGTGGTGCATCAAGGTGTTGATTGGTGGTTATGTTGGCATTGACTTGGCTTGGTTCCAATTGACATCTCTATGGTTGTTAGTGGGGTCTTACACCCACCACGCCCGAGTTGGAAATTCCTAGCGGCTGACTTCGCTCACTAGAAAATCACAACATGAACCAAAACTCCAAACGCGCCACTTTATATCTAGTCTGAGAATGGAAGCTGCATTAATTCCTTTCTTGACGTCTATCATCATGACTGTAAACAAACTCCTGGGTAGTAAGGTTGAGTATTCCTAACCAGCAAGCTCCAGAACTTGACGCCACACCACGCAACACAATAATAGAATCATCTAGGTGTTAAGAATGAGTTGTAAAGGGGCAAAGCCCAAGAAATCTAAAACGTCATGAATGAGGTGAAAATAGGGAAGTCAAAACCTCAATAGAAACATGCTCGTGTATAGAGCAACCTATTCAATAAACCTTTCAGAGTCGACAGCCCCACGATGGGTCCTAGGTAGGTCTATAACTACAAAATCCAAGACCCCATACTGGTCCCTCACCAAATCTAGACCCGCTTGGGAGGTAGTCGAGGACCAATGGTGTCTCTCAAAGTCATTCAAACGATGCAAACTAGCACCATCAGATTTGTAAGGGAACCTTAAGGACCTTAGGAGCCATTGGCAATGAAAAGAGTATAGGAAGACAAGGAAACTGAAAGATAGAATATTAGGGTTTGAAAGGGAGCGCAACGGCAAGAAACAAAAAGACATGATGAAGACTAAGACTTAAAAGGGAAACAACGATAGTTGGGTTACCCCCAACAAGGAAATAACAGATGTTGCTAACACAAAGGCAAAATAGGCAAATCCTGTAATCCACGCTGCACAAAAGACATGGGATGAAAGTCGGCACACGCTATCCTAAACATGGAAATGTGTCCTCAAGGTGCTTAATTACAAGCTGAGATGGAATGTGCAAAGGTGCTGGAAGGATGCACTCATGCCACTTAAGGTGATTAACTTCAAGTGAAGGTTGGACACCTAAAGGTTACTAAAGCGATACCCAAAAAAAAAAAAAAAAGTAAAATTCTCATCACACCTGTGCGATAGGAATTTTCAAGGTAACTGCTAGGACAAATATTCTCTTAAGAGAATCAAGCCAAATCTCGCTTTATTTGGGCCCATGGGTAGGGGTGTCAAATCCTGTTAACAGGTCGTGTTCGTATCGTGTCAAAGCATGTATATTATACTATATAGGTCAACCCTAACCCGACCCGTTAAGCTTATCAAATCTCAAACCCTAACACGACCCATTAACATAACGGGTCGTGTCGTGTCAACCCATTTTGACCCATTAGTGAATATTACGAAATATTTTTTTTTTATAAGTAAACAAAGAAATTAAGAAAATATTACAAAATATGTTAATATGACACAATACGACTCATTTCAAACTATTTATGTAAATTGGTTGAATAGGCCTGAAATTAACCTTTTTAACCTGATTAAATTTAGCATAATTTTATATAAATGTTAAAATCACAATATCTATAAAAAATTATAAAACTAATTATAAGTCCAAAACTACAATCCAAATAATAAAAATATCGAAATTGAAATTCTAACAATTTTATTTTTAGGTATAAGAGTATAATTGTAACTTTAACTTTCTTAACGTGTCATAACGGGTTAAAACAGGTTGACCCGTTATCAACCCGTTAAGCAATCGTGTCTTAACGGGTCGACTCGTTTTGACCCGAACCCCTTAAGGCTAAACCCTAACTCGCTATTATCGTGTCGTGTTCGTGTTGGGTTAACGGGTCGTGTAACATATTGCCACCCCTACCCATGGGCTCAAAGAGCCATAAATCTATTCTGCAACACCTAAACTCGCAACCGCCAAAATATATAAATACGGAATTCAAATCTATCCATCATTAATAGGGCTAAAAATCGGACGGTCCGGACTAGATAAACCGACCGGACCGGTCATTTTTGGACCGGATCCAATTCGGTCCAGTCCGGTCCAATTTCCAAGGGACCGAAGGTGTTCAGTCCGGTCCCAGTCTAGGGGTTTTTCAAAAAAAACCCCGGACCGGACCGAATGGAAATTTTTTAAAAAAAAAATTATTATTATTTATATATATTATTTATATAATAGTTGTATATAATCAATTATGTAATTATATATGGTATAAAAAAAATATTAATAGTCTAATATAGATTGTAGTTATACTAATATATTTATATAAATCACTATAACTAATACTTCAACAATAGCTATAGTGACCTATACTAATAGTCTATATTAATACTAATATACTATTATATGATTTATATAGTTATACTAATCACTATAATTAATACTATGTATAGCTATATAGTATATTTATCACTATAATTAATATAATTTAATTATCACTATACTTATATTTAATTAACATAATTATCACTATATAGTTAATACTTATATAGTTATACTAAAGTACTGATTCACCACAACTAATATTACTAATATATAGATATATTAATGGTCTAATACTATTATAATTTATATAGTTATACTAATCATAATAAGTTAATAACTAAATCACTAGAGATATAACTATATATATTTAATATGAATGTATTATTATATTCTTTAATATATAACTATAATATATAGTACTAGTATATATTAATATATTATAAGAGTTATAGTATAAATATAATATATAAATTATAATATACTAAATTACTATAACAGTACAACTAATACTAATATATAGTTATACTAATAGTCTACTATTATATAGTTATACTAATCACTATAATTAAAACTAATATATAGCTATGCAGTATACTTATATAGTTGTACTAATACTATTAGTCTATTATATAGTCTAAGACTCTCAATTCTAATATAGGCTATATAGCTATAACTAATACTAATATTTATATTAATACTAATAATATAGAATACAGTTATACTAACTAACTGATTCAAGTTCAACATAACTAATATTACTAATATAATATAGCCAAATTGAATTACTAATAGTCTAATACTAATACAATTATATAGTTATACTAATCATAAATTCATAATAACTAAATCATTGTAAGTCTATAACTATATATATTTAGTATCAATGTATTACTATATTCTTTAATGTATAACTATTAACTATAATATATAGTACTAGTATAACCGATCAAGAAAATATATAGTACTAGTATATATATTAATGTATTAACATATTATAAAGATATCCCCCCGGATCGCTTTGAGTGCTTTCTCTTCTCTAGTGAGAAGCAGTAAAGCTTCAGTGCCGTTGGCTTCCAACGGCTTAAGGTCTCACTATCTGTGAGTTTTGTTTACTTTGTTTCCAGTAGGCTCTATCTAGTGTCATTGAAGGAGTGTATTAGCATCCCGCCAAGTCTCAAAGGCTCATTTTCTGTCAGTCAAACTACCTATTTCTTGTGTTTTGAGGAAGCACACCAATGGAGGCAGAGGACCTAGCCAAACGATGGGAAAGGCTACAGCTAACAACGGAGGAAAGCTCACCTATCCAGGTGAAACTGGATGGGCCAAAGGAGAGGATCAGGATGGGGGAATACTGCATAGTGGGACGGGCTATGGTGGAGAAGATGGTAAACAGCGAAGCTTTTAGAACCATGATGTCACAGATTTGGAGGTTGCAAGGATGGGTGAAGTTCAAAGAGATAGGTGACCAGAGCTTCTTAATAGAATTTCAAGAACTGGCAGATAAGGAGAAGGTCTTGAGTGGCAGGCCATGGTTCTTTGACAGGTGCCTATTATCTCTGCAAGAAATTGACGCTAAGGTTTCCATTAATAGCATGCAGTTTCATTTTAAACCTTTCTGGGTTCAACTGCACAACCTTCCACTAGCCACGATGACCGAGGAGGTCGGCATACAATTTGCAGAATCCATAGGACATGTTATCCATGTAGATGCAGAGGTTGATGGACGTGCATGGGGTCGTTGTTTGAGGGTGAGAGTGGCGGTGGACCTTCACAAACCCCTGCTTAGGGGAAAGTGGATGATGTTTGAAGACCAAGAACATTGGATCTCATTCAAATACGAGTGCTTACAGAATTTTTGCTTCCACTACGGTATCCTATACCACAAAGGTAGAAACTGTAACAACATACGCCACGAACAACAAAAGGAAGACCAGGCCCCCCAACAGTTTGGTCACTGGCTAAGAGCTCAACCCATGCATACAGATATCTTTAGTGTCCGTAAGT